>JAUMHE010000021.1:878417-910335 GCA_032359235.1 Enteromius mattozi
TATATATATATATATATATATATATATATATATATATATATATATATATGAGATATATATATGAAATATATAGATATGCAAGTGAGGACCCTGGCGCCTCCGAGTCCTGCAGAGCGCAGGTTATGTTGGATATGCGTCTACAGCGCACATTCTACAGGTTAAACATTTAAAATAACATTGTGATTTGCTTGAACTGTTTTAGATCTATAGATTTCATTTTAGGCAAGTCATGATGATTTGATAAGGCTAAATTAAAATCAAACATTTGCTATGATCAACTCTGAGAAGTGCGCGTACCCTCGGAAGAAATCCTCCAGGTGCCTCTGGTGTAGTGTATTAAGTTAAAGTTACGGCTTCGACGAGGTTTTGTCCCGTCCTCCACGCGGTGCCAAATCACACCAGGAGCGAAGCAACTGGATCATCATACAAAACTAACAATTAGAATCATAGTAATGTGATGTTCGGGTGGGTGGCGGGCGGATAATTTATTTGAAGCAGCGGATTCGGGTGACGTTTTGGCTCATCTGCGCATCTCTAGTGCATAGTGTATAGAACGTGACTCTGTCATATTGATGTTATTCTTTGTTTCTACAGAAGTGGCTCTGAAGGTTCACCTGAGTGACGCTAGCACTCATCAGCCTCTCGTTGGCGTCACCGTGGAGATCTTCACTAACCACACTCCTGTTGCCTCGGATATCTCTGGAGCCGATGGCAATGCCTACATCAGGTTCCCTTATCGCCTTGGCGAACTTCTTGTGGTGACGGCAACCAAGCGTGGCTACGTACCCAACTCCATTCCTTGGCGGCCAAACAGGCTTCCCGGTAATGACCTCATATTAGATAATTAATTCTCATTAGCTCCGTTTTACATTGAGATTACCTTTCCTGTCATCTAACACTCAAAGTTGGTTTTAAAAATGGGAAAAAATGTAATAACACTGTGACGTATCTCAAAATCAATATGCATTTTTCATGCTGTACTTTAAATGTTGCAGTGCCTGAATTCACTAGTAGCATTAAAAACAATTGTTTTTAGAGTTATTTTAATAAAAAAAAAAAAAAAAGCTTAAAAACTTTTTACTATTATTATTATTATTATCGTTATTAATAATAATAAAGAGTAAAACATGGATGTTTGTCTCACTTTTTTTCTGTTTGACTAAAGAGTTGAATTGAATTTGTTTCTTGTTTCTTTGCTTTGCTAATGAGATGGATTACTTCTACTGTAACTCCTGGTGACTGACACATCCTTTGGGTCAATTTATAGAAGATCTGGGACAGGAAATGAAAACTAGAGTGGGGCAGGAATGCAGAAAGCTGTTAGAAAGAAATAGAATGTTCCATTACAGCTAATGAGATTAACCTACTAACTAGTTGCAGACACAAGAGAATGCGTCTGAATGCCTAAACATGGCACAGTCACGCATATGTTTCAGGGTAACATAACACTTCGTGGAGTGAACAGAAGATCATGCTCTTTCTTCCTGTGCAGATTAATAGCAACAATAAGCGAAGTGCCTTCAGAGGAGACATTTTGAGATGATATGGACGTGATTCTGAGCTTGCAGGCCTTGTTGTGACTTAGTTTGTTTGTGTGTCTGTGTTTAAGTCTTCTCATCTCTCAGTCTGGATCTGCTTCCTGAGAGGGCTGCTACTCTGATGGTGTATGATGATGTGGTGCAGATTGTCTCTGGATATCAAGGTAAGAGTTACGTGTTTGTGTGTTGAACAGGTTATTTTGCTGCCTTTTGTTCTGTAAGTCTTGTTGTACACTTTTAATGTTGCTCCTTTTATAGATGAAAAGAAATTGTTACAAAAATGTTTATTTAATACTTTGTTTAACAGTTTGTTTAATAGTTTGATGTTTATTTGTATTTTTTCTTTTATTTATATTTATGCTAAGCAAAGATTAGAAGAACTTAAGTTAAAAGTATTCAGAATTTTAAATGCTGAACTCTTTAATGAAGCTTTAATGGTGATGCAGTTTTGTTGTTCACACATGACAACACACATGCACACTACATCACTAGAGAATAAAAGAGTGTTAATGAACTACCTGTAATGGAGGACAAATGTGAAGGAGAGAGTGTGGGTGTGTCTGAAGTCAAGGATATTTGGACATTTTTACTGGAAAACAAGACAAATACCGATGAAGATAATTATCTTTTCCATTGAATTGTTTGTGTTACAAGTTGTGTAACAAGTCATGTGGTAGTGTAATGAGAATCATTCTGTACTGTTGTCCACGTGGCTCATGAGACTTCATGCTAATTAAAGCTTTCTGTGTGAGTGTGATACCAAACTGAAATGAGAGGCTCTACACACACACAATCGCACAAACACAAGAATGAGAAGAATTCACTTTAAACCAATATTTCACATTTCTCCTGTTTTTGTCTTTGTGCTACCCACATGTGCTCTCTTCTTCCTAGCTCACACCATTTTCCTTTTGCTCTTCCTCCTAGCAACCTCTTTCTTTTGGTAACCTGTCCCTCTGTGTGTGTGATATATAGGGAGAGTAGCATGTTTATGGGTCTCAGGGGAACACTAACGCCGCACTCTCATTCAGACCGTCGCCCCAGTCCTTGTCCCCTAAAAACACTCAATCACCATACGCTTATAACATAAGCAGAGCCTCGGACGCATGGCTGAAACACGCACACACCCGTGCCACAGATCTGCTATTGTAATCCTCCACTTGGGGACGTTTATCTCACACATTCACCTATCGCTCAGAGGTCCCATCTCTGTCCACCAAAGCATTTTCAAACAAAACACCTCTCATATTTCATCAGGTGCGTGTGATGTTATCTGAAGAGAAGGCTGTAGCTAAAGAAAAATAAAAAGTTTAAGTGAGACAGAGAAATCAAGAATTATTTTCATGGTGATTATTTACATGGATAGATGGCTGATTTTAAAAGGAAAAAAACAAAAAAACTTGACGTTATTTTATGTTTGTTTAAAAATCTGATATCAGCTAGTATCCAATGTTTTAATTGTACATAAACAATATTTTACTGTTTGTTTGAGGTTTTTTTTTTTTTTTGTTCGTTTTCCAATTCAGTTCAATTCAAGGGAATAATTACTACTTTTTTTGCAGAATGGATGCATTACATTGTGACAGTGAAATTGCTAAATTATAATTCTTTTTTTAAACATTGATAATTTCTAAATGCTTTTTTTTTTATATTCAAATTTTTATAACTTTATTTTCATCAGAGATTACTTGGAAAAAAATATATTACCATTTCCACAAAAAATAAGCAGCACAACTGTATTAAACCTGGATAATAATGAAAAATGTTTCTTAGGCACCTGTGATTTTTAGTTTTTCCATCACTGCAATAAATGACAATATATTAAACCTGAATTTTTTTTTTACGAACCACAAACTATTGAACAGTAGTGTACTGAGCACCCCTAATACTGAGGGTCTTGCTTTGGTAATTGTTAGTTTAGTAGGGTACTAAGGACCATGTGGCCTATAGCTTAGTCTCATGTGAATGGTATGTAAAATATGCCACATTGGAAACATAATGACCTCATCCATCTCAAGAGGCATACGTTGCAATACCAGCACTCCATCAGCTACTGGTCCAATCCATTTAGAAGGAGAGAGAGATGAAAGAATGGAGTTGCATGTATTATGTCATGGATATCAGATCATTAACCTAATGTATGCTTATTTCTGCCACCTTGTTTTGATGTGTTTGTGTGTGTGTGTGTGTGTTTCCATCTGTAGGTTCAAAGCTGCAGCCATGGGTGCAGTTCCAGAGAAGAGCACTGAGTCTTCCTTCTAATGCAACCTACACCAACCTGACTGCCTTCCTCACAGTGAGCAGTTCAACACAAGACACACAGTACTTCCCCTACCTGCAGGGGCTTCATCCCAACTACACAGGTAACACATCAGACAGCTAGGAAGACTGGGGTTGACATGACATCCAATTTTAGTAGTCAATACCAGTGAATACCATTGACTGAATATTGACCCAAAAAAAAGATATTTAATTAGCATTAGAATGTGTAAATGGGGAATGCTACTTTTATTTTAATCTTGAAAAGTTATTTTACTCAGTAAATCAGTACTGCTTTCTGAGTAACAGCTTTTTAAAAGAATGTTGTTCGGCTCTGAATAATTAATTGTTAAACCATTACAGAACAAGTTTTGTCATCCGTAATGATGATTTATGCTGCAAACGTGAGTTCACTCTAAAGTTGATGAAACTTATTTTCTGCTGTGGTCGTGATTATAATGGATGGTTTGTTATGTCTGTCTGGTACTATTTTAGATGACTCGTTATCAATATTTAATATAGTAACATGAAGTGTGGATCCAACAAAGTATTAAAATTGTTTCTTGTACAGAAGTGGAAAAATGTCTTTAAAGTCCCACTGAAATGTACTGACATTACAATAAAATGCATAGATCAAATATATAACTTCTTTCAGCATAGATGCATTAAATTTGATCAAAATTAACAGTAAAAATAATGTTACAAAAGATTGAGATTTGTTTTGAATGCACTTCAAAAAAAGTAAAAAATCCTGAATAAAAAAAGCATGTTAGCATGTTTTTCAACAATGAAGATAATATAGAAGTTTCCTAAGCAGCAAAGCATATTTGATTTCTGAAGGATGATTTGACAATGAAGACTTGAGAAATGGATGCTAAAAATTCACTATTATTTACAATTGCTTAGGGCTGGACAATATATGGCACAATATCTTCATGCGCATCTCATCAGAAAAGCCGGTTCCTTGATTAGCGGTAAATCTCCATCGCCTGTTTTCTAATGGAGTGGCAATTAATACTCCGTAGATCACTGACAAGCTACGCAATACCGCATTCGTTTTTATGGGTGATTCATTTGCGATACTGAACATGATATTGTGTAGCTTGTCAGTGATCTACGGCTCTGTGTATTAATCAAAGAACCGGCTTTACTCCGGAGATGGGCATGATATATTCATGATATTTTGCCCAGCCCTACGATTGCTATAGTATTTCAGTGTTACTGTTTTTACTGCAGTCCTGGTGAGCATAAGAGAGACTTGTCTCAAAAACAATAAAAAAAAAAAATCTTACTATCTTACTACTAGTGTTTATAGTATAGTCTTTGTCTTTTTTATCACCTATTTTTGCTATCTTTTATGCTCTTTCTCTGATAGGCATTGATCAAAAGTTCGAGTTGACTCCTATAGCTGCTATCAGTGTCCATCTTTTGGGAAGTGATGGGGTGGAGCTTCATGTCAGTGAGCCAATCAGTGTGAGCATTCCTCTTCCTCCAAACAGTGGCTTGAAAGAGAATGATCACATCCCCGCCTGGAGGTTTGACCCTAAACTGGGTGAGTTTATAACACCCATTCATCTTACAGTAGATATTAAGGCATTCCTGTTTACAGCCTCTGTGAGCATAAATCACATGAACTGTTACTAACAAATCACAAATAAAGGGTTATGCAATGAATTGTTATACCAGAGGTACTGAAGGTGTTTCCTGTCAGCGGAGAGTTTACTCTGTGTTTATATGTGAGGTTGTGATCTCTTCAAAGCCTTTTTCCTTTTCCTGTCTTCCTGGTTTCAGAGGCGAATATGTCCAAAGGAAGTGTACAAACCTGAGCTGGGTGGGAATGTTATTAGTCATGTTTTTAATTCTTTAAATAAAAAATAAGTGCGATTTATCTTTGCTTTTAAAGTAGGGTGACCACAAAGAGACATCCTGTAAAGTTGCTGCTTTTTGCTGTAATTTGTTTGAGATTATACAGATTTCCGTAATGAAAAGGGAAATTGTTCAGTAGGCAAGTACTCAATCAAATCAAATCAAATCCAAGTCACAAGGGGCTTTCACACTGTGGCTTTCATTCCTAATCCCAGACTGAAGTGTAAATCACAGCCAAAGTGCTTTGAATTTTTAACGGATATCGTACATTTATTGATTTCTTAATCATTCAGGTTGCTTTGAATTAGTTGTGGATAACCAGTGACCCTGCATTTCTCTTATACTTGATAATCTGGAGTCACTTTTTAGCTTTTCTGTTGCTATAAAAGCTGATTTGGTGTATCTGCTGGTGTGAAGTAACACTGGAACAGTCATCTCTTGATGCTTTAATTGTCTCTGTGAGCACACACAGAATTTGTCCCACCATGACCTGACAGACAAAGGGTTTTACCTCATAAATCTTAACTCTGAATATCCCATAATTTCCCAGTGGTGCGATAATCACTTCTGTAATTGCAGCCAAGAGAGAATTTGACCTTTTCTTCAGTTCAGACTAAATTGACACAGGATTCTCAAAAACAAACCCATTAAAACTTATTTTTCTTTCTCTGTCTTGCAATAACTGTTTGGGTCACATAAGGTGATCTTATACAATACCAGACTTCTGAAACATCCTTTGTTGATTTGAAAAAAAAAAGCACGTAGTTATGTACATCCCTAAACAAATCCACATTTAGTATGTATTTTAGTGGACATTTGATGTGTTTTCGAGTTTAGACGTGTAAAAATATCATGAAACTAGACATTTAACCTGTATGTCTGCAGCTTTAAAGCTGAGGTTTAACGGCACATATAGAGTTCTCTGGCGGGTAACGCTGACTGTTCGACCGCTGGTGTGATTTATGATGCGTTCAACAAATCTGGAGGCTTTGCCGCAGAAGCCTGAGACTCAGTTCAGCTCACTCACACTCCTGCAGCAGGCTGGAACAAGCCAGTGTTGTGTGCGAGAGGAAGGAAGACGAGCAGAGATGGATCAGAATAAGTGCATACAGGATCTTCAATGAGTTCTTCCACTCTGTAAGCTCTGATATGTTGTGTTTTTAAATGTCTATTCAGCCAACATATAAGCTGGTCATTATTTATTGCTAATAGCCAATAAATAGATAATATATTATAGTATTTTGTCTGAAAAAATCCTAAAAACTAAATATATTCATGTTTAGTGCTAAAAGTGAATGTAGGCATCACAACATTTTAAATGTACAGAATGAAAAATGCATATTGGTTATGAGATACATTTAAGTGTTATTAAATTATTAGTGATTAAACAAGCATTAGATGATGGGCAAATGAGCATGGATGTATATCTGAATCTAAATCGGATAATGTTGAAGGACAGGAGAGAGACAGAATTTAAGATAAAGTACTAAGGCAAACCCCTTTTCAGAATTCATAACTTCTCTGGACCGCTCTGTTATCACTGCTCTGTTATCTCCAAGCAGCCGCTCATAAACAGAGCAGAGAACGAGGTGGAAAACAGTGCCCTGTGCTAACTTGATTTCCTCTCTTAGAGCACAGAGATGTAAGCTGCTTGTGCACTGTGACACGTGGATAAATAAAGACTAGACTGAAAAGCCCCTGGCATCACGCAGCATTTAAATTACGCTGCTCCTCCCCTTTTTAAAAAAGCACTGCAATGAGAAATTGTCAGACTCTGCAGGATTGTAAACAAAGTCACCTGGTTAGATATTTGTGTTTGTTAGCTGCTTTTAAATGCTCAAATTTCACACATTTTATGCTCACTGAGTCTCTGAATCCAATGTAATTGCTTGTGTGTGTGGGTAAAATAAATGTATGTGTGCTGCTGAAAATTCAGTTTTCACAGAAATTAAATTACATTTTAAAAATCTAAAAATGGAAAACAGTTATTTGAAATTGTAATAATATTTCACAGTATTGATATTTCACAGAATATTTGATCAAATAGAGCAGCCTTGTTGAGACTCCATTAAAACACATGAATCATCTTACTGACTCATAGATTTAAACAATAATGTATTCAAATTCAATACTATATAGTGGTTTGCCACTCTACTCTGGATGTTTTGCGGTTAACTGAATGCATAAGATACTGTATCAAAGGCAATTCATTAGTGTAAATACATTGTGAAATGCCAACTGGCAAAAACACCTTACGTAATGCTGAGCACAAAGCAGTTCAAACAAAGCTTGCTTTGCTTGACAGGTTGATATGTTATCGAGTTCTGCATGTGACTGTATTGCAGGAGTGTGGGAAGATGTCCAGCGATATTCCTGTGCACAAAACAGTCACGCGTGGATGGAGATTATTGTGTGCAAACAATGCTGAATCATTCTTCAGCTTCTCTCTTCTGTATGTGTATATCAGCATTTCACTCAGTACACTGTGCTTATGTGAAGCATGTAGTCACCAATGCAGTGTGCGATTGCTTATCTGGCACATAACAGATCGATACAAGCTTGGGTGCTCGTGGAGAAAAAGCAGAAATATTAAAAACCTTATAACGACGAATGCTGAGTTCCCTCTCATTATAATTGTCTACACTATACGAACTTTTCATTGTTCTTCCTTATCTACATTATATATTCTCAATATTGTCTTCATTATTTAGTCTTCCATAATCATTCCATCAACATACACTGCCACCAAGTGGCAACAAATGACGCCATCCTCAAGTGTGTACTGTTCACATATCAGCTTGGTAAAGTCAATGTCCATTCATTTCACATGGTAAATGTAGTTAAACGGAAATGCTTGAATTTGAATCATTTGAATAATGAAATGTTCACCTTAATTGAGAATGCACGACAACCTGATAGAAGCACTTCCTGTGGTTTGTGTGGTGTGTGTTGGCATGCCTTTAATCCTTGTCTGACCCTTCAAACAATTGGCAAAGCATCCAGACAGAATAATGTAGTAGAAATTCCAATCAATGCAGTGTAAGTGATCAATAGAGAAAGCTGATAGGATGTCCATACAGTGTTGTCTGCACTGCCTGGTCTCACTGCTCGACTCATATCACCTGCTGACCGCAGATGTCCTAAAGATTGATGCTTATATTTCCTCTGTAATTAATTCAATGATTGTATTTTCTTGTAATTTAGCTGTGATATTTCTGGCTATCCATAATCTACATTTAGAGGTTAAATAACAAAATATTATGTAAATATCACCGCTTGTTATATTTGAATTATTGTATTTTTGTTTATATAAGAAATAATTAAAATGTAATGCATACAAATGAGTTTTAAATATATGAAATGTTTTATATGTGTGTGTTTGTGCAGGGGCCTGGTTGAAGAGCAGTCTAGGATACGTCCAGAGAGAGGGGAAACAGTTAACTCTCACATACATTGCCCCTCAGCTTGGCTATTGGGTCGCAGCCATGTCTCCCATAAACACAGGTAACACTCATCCATTTCTGGGCATTTTTCTATTTCTCTATTTTGTTTAGATGACTCTGCATTCTTTGACCCTTTTATTTGGCCATTAATGGAGAGAGGAGCCTGACCGGCAGACATGCAAGTGCTTTGTGGCAGACTGAGTTATTGACGTCTGTAGTTGTTTGCACATTCACTGTGCTATTCATATCCACCAGCTGAGAGAATAATATCATTATGATCATGGTTTTATTTTGACATGAAAATGATGTTTATAGGCAATATCTCCTGTTGAACAGTGTTCTCGATGGATGCTGTAAAGTGGAGGTCAGGAGGTCAATAAAATGTGAATAATGCGACGTGAACAGGATTGATGGATTCCTCTATGTATTTTTTGCTGTAGGTCCAGTGGTGGCAAAGGACATTAGCACTTATCACACGGTTTTCCTGCTGGCCATACTAGGAGGCATGGCCCTGATACTGCTCTTCCTGCTCTGTCTGCTGCTCTACTATTGCAGGTGTGTCTTTTTTGTCACAGGAAGTACAAAGTCTCTTAAAAACAGTATGCATTTACTGTTAAATTGTAGCATAGTAACTAGGGGTGTCTTCTATCATGGTCTTTAATGTCAATTTTTGATGCATTTGATGCAGAAATTTCATAATTCTTGACACCAGTGTCAATATCACACAAAAAAAAAACTAAAGTTCATTCAAGACAAGTTAACAGTCAGTGATCTAATGGATAAAGATACAGAGGATAAAAAAGGAAATGATGTATACATTGTATAAATTAATCATATGTAAAGATACTGCGTATTCTTTATTTCTTCACAACGTCACATGAGCGAGTAACCATGATAGAAACGATAGTTGAAAATCTCTACTGGGTGACACATTTTTACTGGTATGTCTCCAATCCATAATAGTATCATACAGACATGACATAAACATGTACAGAAATGGTGATGCATCATCTGATATGCTAAGGGAAGTTAGAGAATTAGTGATCTCTGTGGAAAGAGGAAAATTAAAGCTTTTTCTTAGTGCTTATGAGAGCTTGTTTCTGTGCTTTCAGGAGGAAGTGTGCCCGCTTGCGACCTGCGCACAGGAAGTTCACTCTATCCTCCACTTTAGATGCCTCTAAACGAGACCAGGCTACTTCCATGTCCCATTTGAATCTCATCAGTGAGACCCACCTAGACCACAATGGGGCAGAGCCGGACATGCACACGCCTATGCTTAAACCCACCCCCTACGACTCCTCCACCAATGAGCTTGCAGCTTCGCACAGCGAGCTCCATAGCCGAGGATCCAACCACTACAAACACTCAGTAGAGATATTTCCCCTCAAATCAGCTTGTTCAAACAATCCTTCCCAGGGTTATGATTCCCCGGCAGGACGTGGAGAGTACCGGCGGAGCTATACGTCCATTACGACTTCATCCGTCCATCCCCTCCACATGTCCATCTTGTCCTCATCCCCCCATCCATTGCACCACACCACCTCTGCAGGACGACTGTCTTCGGAGAGCAAATCAAGCTTGCGTGAAAACCGTCTCTCCCCTGTTTCAGTTGCATCCACAAGTCCTGCCGGATCCCCAGAGCGAGAGCACGGAATGGAGCGGCGGCCGGCCGACTACATGCTGTCCCGGTCTGTAGACCATCTGGAGCGTCCAGCCCCACTTCCCCGACCTGGAGCCCTGCTCTGCTGCACCTCCGAATTGCAAGTCAACCATGGGGAAGAAACCTACCGCAAGGCTCGTCCCACCCTTGTCATCCCTGCCCACTACATGCAACTTCCAGGGACACACCCTCTATCGGGACAAGCACTGCTTTTGCAGTCGGACATACAGAGCGAATTGGAAAGCATTCAGGCGGAACTCAGCGCGTGCCATCAGCCCCAAGGCCAAGTCCCGCACCCATGGGGCAAAGGAGAGCAGAAAGGAGGGACGCAAGGGACAGAAGAAGACAGAGGCGGAGGAATTGAGGAGTGGACGTTGCAGACGGCGGCTATTCCTGCTGATCTCTCAATCCCCAACTCGCTCAGCCAAGCAGGCCTGGACGTGGTGCAGATGAACGGAGAAGATCAGCTTCTGGCCGAAAAGACTTTGATGGCGCTCCGGGGAGGAAAGCCGCTTCCGCACCCCAGAGCTTGGTTTGTGTCACTGGACGGCCGCTCCAATGCGCACATCCGCCATTCCTACATCGACCTGCAGAGGGCAGGATGCAACAGCAGTTGCGTCGGAAGCAACGACGCCAGTCTGGACTCCGGGGTTGACATGAGCGACGTCACACCTGGGCGGCGTTTTCGTGATAAATTCGGGGTTAAAACTGAAGCTAGGGCTCAGCCTGCGGTGCCCGTGGTCGAATATACACCACTGGTGTGTGTAGAGGACTCGAATGTTAATGAGGAGAGCAGCGGCAGCCCAACACCAGTCTGCAGCCCTGAAGAACAGTCTCAAGGGGGTTTTTTGCAGGAAAAAGCGAGGGAAGAGGAAGACGACGGGACTTTGTCTCCCCCGTCGCCTCCACCTGAGCTTCCTTTTCCACCTCCGCTCCCTGAGCCTGTAGTAGAAATGGCGGAGGAAACAGGGACAGATAGTGATGTTTTCAGGACTGAGGAGACTCAAATGCACATGGGCAGCAGCCGGCCAGACAACCTGGTCGTCCCTGATGATGGCGGTGAAGACGAGAACAAGAAGAGTCCGTGGCAGAAACGAGAGGAGCGACCACTACTGGCCTTTAACCTAAAATGACACGACACAAAGGATGGTTTACCAAAAAAATTTAAATTCTGTTATTATTTACTTCATCCCATACCTGTATGACTGTATTCTGTATGACACAAATTGTCCATTGACTTTCATCGTTTGGACAAAAAAAGTTGAAGCATTCTTTAAAATATTTTGCTATCTTTTGCAGAACATAAAAGATGTCATATAGGTTTGGAATGTCATGAGAGCGAGTAAATGCTGACAGAAGTCATTTTTGGTGAACTGTCCCTTTAAGTGCTTCCCCTGTGGTCCCTAGCTGGACTGTTGAATGGAGTTGCCTTATGAGCGCAGGTCTGTGCGTGGCTGTTTGCCTGTGGCAATGAAAGCCAAGAAAGCCATAGCACAAATGAATATTGGAGCAGCTCTGCCTCACAACTGAGGACGAAACTGAAGTTTTCAAGCAAAACAAAAACAAACAAGCAAAAGAAAACGCCAACAATCTAATGCACAACTGCTATGGCTTTCCAGACATACACTTTGAGCAAAAAATACCGCAAGCCATTGTATTGAAGGTGATTTGTTGTTTAAGCTTTATGAGATGCTGCTGTTTTTGAGCAATATGACATCTAGTGGCAACCTGTGTACACTGCAACTGCAACTACACCACTAAGTGTTTCCCAGCACTTATTTTTGAACATTTTATGGGATGAACGGTGGATTGTCTTCCGCATCTAAATGGGTAAAAAAACAAACAGACAAAACCACTATAATGGGATCTACAGTTTAAATCACACTCATTGTTAATTTTATCGTTATCATGCTTTCATGAATAGACTACAGCTGAAGCTTTGTAAAACCAAATAAGTTTACATAATGCACCATTTGTTCTTGTCAACCAGTCTTTTTGACTGTGTCGAGCACAGATTTTTAAATGTGCGTTTATTTCGACTTTAGGATTACAGTAGGACTTTTGCCAACTTTGCTTCCAAGCAGCAGACCCAAAACACTATGCATTGCTTTAAACTGAAGGATTATGTAGCTTTAGATGTCTGGGTTTTGTTTTTTTTTTTAACCACTGTATTTTAATTAGTTGTTTTGTTATGATTTTTTTTGTTTTGAACTTGCCTTAGCATGCGAGTGATGTGGACGGCACATTCAGACGAGGGCTGGATTCAATCGCACTCACTCACATAAACCCAAACAGCCACCAGCTTTTCTCTCCCAAACTGTTGTTTTTTTGTCTTAAGTGCCTTTCTAGTGATCGTTTATATTTATCATTAGATTTACTTTTCCTCTCCACCATTATGAGTTATAATTTTGTTTTTCACAATATACTGAATTTATGTGGCATTACCCCCCTTTGATCTCACTTTATGTGTGTACATGTTTTAATGTTGTATCTAGATATGCAGCGGGGTCCAAGAGTCTGAAACCACACTAAAAGTCTGGTATTCTGAATCTATTTTAGGAATTTGACAGCATTGAAACAAGTCAATGTACAATAAATATGTATGATTTGATTGAAGTGAATAAAATAATAAATAATTAAATAAAATTTGCAGCTCAAGTGCTGCTGCCATTAAAGCAAAAAGGGGACATAACTAAATTTTTTCTATTGAACGTTTCCTCAAATTAATAGCATCAAAGTTTTTATTATTATTAACCTTTTTTTCTTTAAAAAATACATTTTGTTCGGTCATTCTTGTTAGTAGTCTCAGGCTTTTAAAACCCCCTGCATATTTAGTACATTTTATGATTCTGGTCTATTTTTGTTGCCTTATATATATATGTATGTATGTACATATTCTTCACCCAGTTGTTTATGCTTGTGTGAGTGTGTGTTGCTTGGTGTATCTGTGTGTCTACTGTAGACATACTATGCAGTGTGTGTATGTACTGATGTAGGACTGAAAGCAATGTATTATTATTTGAAAGCTTTTGAAAGTCTGGCTTGTTGCCAGGGTAACCACTTTGTAAGAAACCTTGTCACTCGGCTCTTCAGCAATCTATTTTGAATGTGTGGACTGGTTGCTTGTATTATAATTCAGCCCTATTATCCCAATAAAGCCAAAAAATCTGATCGACACTAGTTGAACATTATTTTTCAGCATATCCAATGCTGATGGAATACAATCAAATCATAAACACAAGAAGCATCAGGGTCGCTTTATGCTTAATCAGATATGACTGACCTCAGACAGGCAGCACTGAATGGTATAAAAAAACCTATAGTGACCTTTTATATTATTTAACATTTAAATTACAATTAAAGCACTGCTGCATTAAAGAGTGACTGGACTTCTTTCAGGTAAGGATGGTTATAACCAAACTCAATATATACTAGATATTTGATATAATCTCCACTTTTAGGGCTATGAATCAAGGGTTGATGAGAGGTAATCTCTTTCACTAATCCAAGACTACAAGAGTTTCATATTTCACAATAAAAAATAATTTTTTGCAATATGTCTGACTGAAACAAACATTATCTGTTTTCACTTTCTGGGTAACTGTTTAAAAGCTTTATGGAGCAGCTTCTACCTACAAGTTAAGCACAACCTAGTCATTGCAAAGCACCACTCAATTGTATACAAAACTGCTTTAAACAATTGTTATTGATATGTATAACTACTAATGTTGAGTTAACTGCTTATTTATGGCACACAATTTTTAAAATTGTGGCCTACATTTTATAACTATAATTTAATTAAAAGCTTTTCTTAGCTTTTTAGTTATTTCAAATTTTGTTATTGTGACTGATTAGCCTACGTGGTTAAATTACATTTTAAAATACTCGTAATCAGACTGCAGTATACTTTTTAATTGCTTACTTGATTAGGCTATATTTACACAATAACAGAAAAAAATATATATTTTGATTCTCCCTAATTTCATCTTTTAAATTTTTCTTTCTAAAATGCCTACATGCCATGCTAGTGAACAAAATAATTATTTTTGGTGTTTTATTTTGATTGATGTTATTTTAAAATGATTCATTTGAATTATTATTTTAGATATTTTAATTATTATAATTATTTATCTAATAATTAATTATTAGATTTTCATTAAACTCACAGACCCCCTACAGTTCCTTCAGTTTACGTACCTTAAAAACAAATAGAATATATTTTCTTTGCATTTTAATACTAATATGATACAATATCAGCATTAAAATCAATGTGAAAAAAGTCATCTGAACATATTATCTAATGTAATAAATCACGTTAACTACAATTTGTGTCATGTAATTTGGATTCAGTAGGCTAATTTGTAAGTACATTTTTAAATATTTGTAAATAACGTTTGGTTAGGGTAAACCTGGGTAATTATTGAACTATTTTAATTTTACAATTAATACAATTGTATAACAATTCTAATAATATTGATCATTCATTTCACGTTTATATCAGATACAATCGCATTTCAACAACCTCTAATCCAAAAAGTGTTAAACATCATATTTATTTATTATGTTAAAAAGCTTATTTTTAAAATACAATTAACTGCCCAAATATTTGCATTTAAAAATATACATCACGTTGGCCTGCCCTTGTCTCCGTTTACACTCTCGCGGACTATTAGTTGCAATAATCGGTAGACGGTGCTGTTTTCCGTGGTTTTTATTGCGTGGTTTTGTCGTGAGGATTTGCAGCACATTCATCCATGATGGCGGAGGACAGCGAGTCCGCGGCCAGCCAGCAGAGCCTGGAGCTGGACGATCAGGACACCTGCGGCATCGACGGAGACAACGAGGAGGAAAATGAGCACATGCAGGGGTGAGCACGCGCTAAAGAGCTGCGGTCTGCGCGAGGATTAGCCGCGGCAAACCGTCGCCGTTTAACTGCTCCAGAGATGTAAACAAACGGTTAGCTTAGCAACCAGGTAACCAGGAGGAGAATTAGTGCATTTCAAACGAGTCGGCTAATAAAATAACTCGTTAATTGCGTGTGTAGCGGTAAATGTACAAACATTTGTAAATAGCCTAGATGAGTGTCGATGTTTACTTTATACCGCGTTTGAATCAAAGTAGTTAGCTGCAGCTAGCACGACATTAGTGTTCAAGGATTTATTTGAGCTCAGCAGTCAGACAATTCCTCCAGACGCTTCTCTACTACATTTCGAAACGCATTTATTAGTCTGTTTGGTTTTTAAGTTGCAGTTGTCCTTCATATAATAGGAGTGGAAAGGATCCGCCTGGTTTCATTAGTGTCTTCTGAACAATACAAACACGCATGATCCTCTTTATGAGCTGAGTGAGCAGCATTGCAGTCGAGCACCTTTGTCAGCTCGAGGACCGAGGATGATGATTGTCTGTTGTTGTCAGGCAGACTTACATCCCTCAGGAAAGCCTTATGAAGTTTGACCTGCTTCCATGTCTTGATGGACACTTGTTTTTATGGTTTTTCCTCTGGCAGTCCCCCTCCGGGCTGTTGTTATACCAGGAACCCATTCACACTTTCACCTGTTATGTCTTTGAATCCCATAAACGGCTTATACACATTGTCAGTAAGGTCTTTATAGCATTTGAAAGGTGTTGTGGTTTTGTTAAGGAGTCCTGGGGGTGATCTTGGTGCAAAGAAGAAAAAGAAGAAACAGAAGAGAAAGAAGGAGAAGCCAAGCTCAGGAGGAACCAAGTCTGACTCTGCCTCTGATTCTCAGGAGATAAAGGTTTCTGTTTTATATGGTGTTTAAAAAAAGAAAACAAATAAAGAAACAAGCTGATTTCCCTCTTTTTTTTTTGTCCCAGAACCCTGCCATTCCAATGCAGAAACTGCAGGACATTCAAAGAGCTATGGAGCTCCTGTCCACCTGTCAAGGTCCAGCTAAAAACATAGATGAGGCCACAAAGCACAAGTACCAGTTCTGGGACACTCAACCCGTGCCCAAACTCAGTAAGTTATACGTCACCTCTGCACACGTGTTTATTTGCAAATGTAAGCAATTTAACAAATCCTTGGCAAATTAGCATTAATCTTACACTGATCCTTAAAAAGTGTTGTATTCAACAAGCAAATCAACTTACAGTTTATTCAGAAAACACAACCTCAGCACCATGAATGAAAACATAAAATGTCTATTTACACTACCATTCAAAAGTTAGAGGTTGGTAAGATTTTTTTGTTTTCAGACAAGTCTCTTATGCTCACCAAAACAGCACCTATGTTTCTAATATATTGATTTTGTGGAAACTGATAGATTTTCCCGGGATGCTGTGAGTCATTTCAACAGCAGTTTAGAAATAGTAGGGTTTTCTAATATTATTCATGTCTTTACTGTCGCTTTATAGTGCATCCATTCCGAATATTACCCAAACTTCCAGCTTTAATCAATATTCCATGTCATATATTTAAGTAATTTTGTAATAAGCTTCAGGTAGGATATATTTTGTAATAATAACTAGCTGATTGTTGATTATCATTTACATCAGAGTTGTGGGATTTGTGAATCCCTTGCTTAGATATATACAGTAAAATGTACTAGTAAAAAGGAGAATTCCAACTTTATATATTATTTCTAGATAAACAGCATTGAAAGATTTAAATGGTTTCCTGTTTCTTTGCAGATGAGGTGGTGACAACTCATGGGCCAATTGAGCCGGATAAAGAAAATATCAGACAAGAGCCATATTCCCTCCCACAGGGCTTTATGTGGGACACACTGGACCTTAGCAATGCTGAAGTGGTATGTGCATGAATGAAAGCAATCATTTGTATGTGCTATTAATTCAAAAATATAGTAGCCCAATGTATACAAAATCATAGTATTTTCTCTTTTCTCCCGTGTAGCTGAAGGAGCTGTACACTTTGCTGAATGAAAATTATGTTGAGGACGATGACAACATGTTTAGATTTGACTATTCTCCTAACTTTCTGAAATGGTAAGTGATTGTTTGATATTTTCGTCACATCTGCTCATTTAAGATGATGACTTCAATGCAGTGCATTGCTCTGCATGCAGTTGTGAGATGTGTGACTGTTTCTTTTTGCTGTCTTTCACTGTTAGGGCGTTACGTCCCCCGGGTTGGCTGCCCCAGTGGCACTGTGGTGTCAGGGTCTCGTCCAATAAGAAGCTGGTTGGGTTCATCAGTGCCATTCCTGCTGACATCCACATCTATGACACGTGAGTATCAGGACACATCACATCAGTGCCTGCACCAGAAGCTTGAAACTCTCGAGCAGGTTTTACCAATCGTGTTTGTAGATTTTGAGAATTGTTCATTGTTCCAGTCTTTACTATAGCACTAATTCTCTTTGCGTCCAAAGGTTGAAGAGGATGGTGGAGATTAACTTCCTGTGTGTGCATAAAAAATTACGCTCAAAGCGTGTCGCCCCTGTACTAATCCGTGAGATCACGCGGCGGGTCAATTTAGAGGGAATTTTCCAGGCCGTATACACTGCTGGTGTAGTCCTGCCCAAGCCTGTGTCTACATGCAGGTACCAAATCTTAACTGGATTGCTACAACACTAATTCATCACTTTATGTTACTCTCATGTATGTTATTAGATGCTTAAAGCATTTCAGTAAGATTAAACCTGTTACCTGTATCTTCACAGATACTGGCATCGCTCTCTAAACCCCAGGAAGCTCGTGGAGGTTAAGTTTTCCCATCTTAGCAGAAATATGACACTACAACGGACAATGAAGCTGTACAGATTACCTGATGTAAGCTGTTTTGTCATTTCAGAAGTTACCATTATGTTGTTCCAAACTTGTACGCTTCATTATTTTCTGGGTAATTTTTTCTATTCTTTGATTTGGTTGTGTATTTTTCCATAGAGCACTCGTACTCCTGGTTTGAGGCCGATGGGAGATGGGGATGTGGAGCAGGTGACAGCATTGCTGCAGAAACACCTGAGCCAGTTCCACCTGCGGCCTGTCATGGGGGAAGAGGAGGTGAAGCACTGGTTCCTGCCACAGGAGAACATTATTGACACTTATGTAGTCGAGGTATGCGTGGCAACATGTATTTACAAATGTGCTGATCATACTTTATCATGTTTATCTTCATATTCTTACTTGATTATTGTGCTTTCTTGAAAGGGCTCTGGTGGGATGCTAACGGACTTCGTCAGTTTCTACACCCTGCCATCCACAGTGATGCATCATCCACTGCACAAAAGCCTGAAGGCTGCTTATTCCTTTTACAATGTCCACACAGAGACGCCACTCATAGACCTGATGAATGATGCTCTCATCCTAGCCAAACAGGTACAAACACATCAGAGGCAAAAGCTTTTAACCTAAGATGATTGCTAATGATTAGTTGTTTGACTAATTACTAATAATTATTACTGTAACTGCTAATATATGCCTTCGTATTTTGTAATTCATATTCCCTCTTCTTTTTCGTTCTTTTTTTTCCCCTTTTTTGGGGGGGATGTTTCTGGACATCAGAAAGGTTTTGATGTTTTTAATGCGCTGGATCTAATGGACAATAAGAATTTCTTGGAAAAGCTCAAGTTTGGAATTGGTGATGGTAACCTGCAGTATTATCTGTACAACTGGAAATGCCCTCCCATGGACCCAGAGAAAGTAAGATTTGGTTTTAAGTCTTTATATCGCAGCTTTGATGATTAGCCTCTTCTCATGAAAATAAAACTATTTATGAATAATTCATTTGCAAAAACAGATAACTCAAAAAATTTCAAAAAATGTTCATGTTTTTATGTTTTAGTGTTGGTTAGATGCTTTTTCCTTTATTTTCAACCTAATCAAAATAACCCAACTGCAGTTTGATTGAGAGAGTTATGTTTTTGTAAATCTTCTCTCTTTATCTCTCTATAAATATAAATAAATATATATATATATTAGAATATTTTTAGTTGTCATAATTGTGTACTTTATTAAATAATTGTATTCTTTTTTTATATGCCAGCAATGGGCTTTGATAATTAAATGCTTGGCAAATAAACGGTTGCGTGATGTAGCTTTAAAAGTTGCAGTATATACATTTTTTATATTAGTAAATAAATATTTCTTAAATAAAGTAAGCTATAAATGTTAAATATGTGATGATAATGAGTCATTACCTTTTAAAAAATTGGAATGCATTTTTAATTCACTTTTCCATTCTCCCCAGGTCGGCCTTGTTTTACAGTAACTGGCTGCTTTGTATTGGATGCAGACTGATTGAGAGGTCCATCTCAAATTCTCTGACCTGGACGCAGTCAATATAAAGAGGAAAAACTGACATCCATTCAAAGTGAATGAGTTATGTTGTGCAGCTCTCTTAGGTCTTGTTCCAGTTATTGAGGGGTCTCCCCTCCTTTCTCTTTGTCTTTGACTCTCTCTCTCTCTCTGAGAATGTGAGAAACATTTATCAAGGTCAAACACATCCACAAGCTGTATACACACATACATACATACACACGTAGTGTTCGTTTTTTTCCTTAACATGCAGTCTGTATCCTCTCGCAGAAAAAGTTTAATCCCCATTGTTTTTGTCTTTTCATTTGTTTTGTATTATGAAGGAGTGTTGATACATTTGTGTGAACTAGCAAGCTGTACATTTAATGCCAGATATTTATTATGTGTTGTGAGGTTTACAACGGAACAGGAACGGGGGTCGAAATCCAAAGTGTTTTCTATGGAGCTGCCTTTAAAGTCATATTCGGTTTGGAGTTCCTGCTGTCTGTGTGGGTGTGTGGGGGTGTGGGGGTGTGGGGGAGGGGGGGTGAGCGTAAATGGTTAACCGTGTGGAAGAATGTATTGCATTTTGAAGCACAACATCAACTCGTTTATAAAAGGGCCAGATTGCTCTGAGGTGCATTTTTAAGAATAATATGTTTATTTAGGTTTTGTGTGTCCAAAAGAAACATTTAGAATTTTGAATGTGAATTCATTTACACCTTAAGTAGCTTCTTTTTCCCACCCGTTTCTGTTCTTTACCATTTAGTGTTTTTAAATTATTATAATTTTAGTAAAGCAATTCTGATATTTAGAATTGTATTTAAGTTACATGTTCCATTTTATTCTTGATTTTTCTTTGTTCTGTCAGTATTCTTTGCAGTTAAACCATAACCTCATTCAAATGGTGCATTTGTGGTCAGGCCCTGCTAATTTTGCTATACTTAAGCACAAGGAGAGTCTAACAATCGTGTGTGCGTTGTCATTTTGACATAAGCATTTCTCCCGATGCTTTTGGTGATTTGGTCAGGAAAGCTTGCTCACTGTTCAGTTACAATCACTGGTGAGGTGTAATGAAATGTGAACAACGTTATTATATAGCAGAAGCTGATTTTATGTTGATACAGCTTATCTTGCCATGGTTTGCTTTAATGTATCTGAATCTACAATATGCTTTTAAATAAGCGCACGTCCAGACATGCTTAAAAAGAAAGGTACTCCTCTCAAAGTTCTGCATTTCAGCCGGTGGTTTCATTCAATAACGTACAGGGCACTTTTGCGAATGTCAGTTTGCGTATGTTTTTTCTAAGGCTTGCTGTATGAAATGAGCATGAAACCTTTTTTTCCAATCTGTATGGTTTAAGAACTTATGGGTTACGGTGAGAACACCCGAAGTACTTGCCTTATTTCAGAGAGGTTGTTTTTTAAATGTCAAATTGTGTAGTTTTAAATGATCAGCTTTCTCTTTCTGAAGACAGTATTTTTATTGAACTCCATTGCAGGTTGGAACTGATGGGAATAAGTACCAGCACCATGTCAAACATGACAGTCCACCCAAATATCTTAATTGTCAAAAAATATACATCAAGGTATACCAGCATGGATATTTGACTGAATAAAAGCATCCAAAATATAAAATGGAATTCATCTCTGTCTTTTTCCTCTCTATAACCATCACATAAACCTATGAAAATATAAATATACTAAACACATCTGTCCAAATACTACATGGTAACCTGCATTCATAGAGCACAGCTTAAACACTCGATAAGCACTTTTGCTTTCCTTTAGTTTTCAGTTTTCTGATTTTCGTAGGATTTGGGATGATTTTCTTCACTTTTAGAGGCTGGAGGATTAAAGGGGAAGCGTCACTGGCTTCATCAGACATTTCTTCTAATTTCCTCTTCTGCCCTTTTACTGTATCTTTCTGCTCTTCCTCGGGGGAATCCGTCGGGATCCAAGCCACGTTGAGCGGCGGAACCATGGGCGTGATCGCGTGGACTACATCCTCGAACTCCTCGGTGCCGCGTCTGAATCCCAGCGCCAGGACGCACTTGAGACCCAACAGCCCCGCAAGAGTCTCGCTCAGACTGGGCACCTGGCAGGCGGGCACAGACCTGGTTTTACTCAGCGGGATTAAATGGAACGTCATATGTGCTGGCTGCACCGAATTACACACGAGCACCAAACTCAGTTCGTTCCTCTCTAGGCCTTTGGTGACTTCGTTGATGCCGATGGCCAGCTGTTTCCTCACGGCCGGGTTGCTCCAACACGGCTCGGTGGGCTGTGAGGGAGTCTGTACGCTCTCTGCAGGTTCAGGAACTGGCTTTTGTTTCCCGGTGGGTTTTGATGCATTTTTTCTCGACCTCCTTCTGCTTCCCCACTCGCGAAACTTATTGACTCGTCGTTTTTGAAGCCCAACGGCGGATAGTTTGACTTTAAGTGTGTTTAATATGAAATTCTTGTGTGCTCTTTCCAGTGGACTCCAGTGAATGCTGTATGGGCTATTTAGTGAAGTTTTCACTGGTATGGGCTTCTTTCTTTCTTTCTTCGTTGCTACTTTCGCTGGGGTAGACATTCTTTCTGGAAACCTGCTTTTTAAACACAATTTAGCATTAATAATTATAGTTCAATGAGGCATACAACATTCATCAAAACTCTTCTATATAACTCAAGACGTATAGTTATACAAACCTAATAAAATAGCCAGAAATCACCTGTTATAAGAGTTTAATTTTCACAGCGTGTCGCTGCTTGCGCAGACATATTGTTTTTGAAGGTCTTCTTCTGTGGTCACACATCGTTTAACGTTTCTAGAATCCACGCTGCCATCTAGCGGCTGACTGTCCTTTTAAACAGCAGAGCTCCACAACTAGCCTTTGTCATGTGCTATAATTCACAAATGTAGCTAATAGCTATTTTAAAAATAACAAAATAAATAATTTGTATTATTAATAATGATATAAATAGAACTATTGTTATTTGTTAATCTGACAAAATAAAAGTTCACTAGAGGCTAGTTAGGTAAACTGTGCTTTTTGTGTCCTGAAAACTGATCTGTATAAATGCCTATAAAACTATAAATACATAAAAATAAATTCTTTATTATAGATCAGTGGTCCTGACACAGCTGTTTATTTTAAGACTGATGAGCACTTTGTTTTATTATTTTAACATTCGTTGTTTGGTCTACTAGAAAAAGTAAATATACAAAGACAAAATAAAGAATATAACCAGAAAATAGAAATATGTCCATTGTTTGCAGGTTCAGTTTAAAATAAATCAAATAAAAAATAATTAAAAAACCTCAAACAGTGGGTTCCCTGCATTTAATGTCATTTAATCATTTTCTCAATTTATATGCTTTTTACGCGAAGCTGCATGTAAAAGCTAAAGGCACGATGCATGAATGAATTGTTCACAATAGAAATAGAATAAGCCGAAGTTCACTGGGTTTCTCCCTCGGACGTCCCATCAGCCAATCAGCAATCAGCTCCACCGCAGCGCACTGGAGATCATCGTAAACTCTATTCATCAGTACATCTACGCTACGTTCTGTCTGACGCACCCAGCAGCACAGTGCTCGCCTAAGAAAATGACTTTGAAGGTATTTATCTGCACTGTTTTTTTTTAATTCCACCTTCCTTGCTTTTGATGAGATGTAATGCATGAAGAACAAAGCGTTGGGATATTCCTTTAAGTCCACAGCTGGGTGTATATAGGTAGGATTGGAAAGATTACATAGCTAGAGCCCCGTATTAGTATAGTACTGCGTTAGATTTAGCTGTACACGCGAAAGCTAATTTTATTCTCATCTTGCGCCCAGGCGCGTATCACGCATCCGGATATCAGAATCGTTTGCGTGCTGTTTTCATCTGCAGCTTCTGGATGTGCGCTCGTGAATGTATTACGTCATTTTGTCCTTTATTCTTGCTCTGGCAAAAAGTTGATTGATGTATAGGCTATCCACAAACAATCAATTTTATATAAAAGCTTAGAGAAAGCCTGTCTCTCAGATGCCAACTCATACCCTGTAGGTTTATATGGGTACAAAGAGCGCGCACGTTGGCACTGTTCGTTCTTTGGGACACTGAACAATAGGCTGCGTACAGTCCGAGAATAATGCATGATGCATAGTAATTAAGAATGCACTTAGTGGGGTCAAATGGGACTATATGACCCCCCCAATATAAGCAGATACACATTAGAGCTTAATAATGTTGTTATAGGATCACAGCAAAGTGATGATCTGTGTTGGCTATATAGGCTGAATTTGAGCAATATGCAGAGAACGTAAAGAAAGTGAAGACCAGACCTACAGACCAAGAGCTGCTGGATTTGTACGGCCTCTACAAGCAAGTCATCGTTGGGGACATTAATACTGGTAAATGTTGTAAAACATTAGAAATATTTGTATTAAACTGTACATCTGAGCTTGCCACTTTAGATCTTAAATCTGTCTGTGCTGTTGTGTGCAGACAAACCTGGAATTACAGATTTGAAAGGGAAAGCCAAATGGGAGGCATGGAATTCAAGGAAAGGTAAGAAAAAAACTTTTATGCTGCTTTTCCCCCCTCTTTTCATTAATGTCAAGCAATTCAAATGAAAGCCATAGTTTGTATTATGTAAATTGTAATCAGATTTGTAGTTATATATGAGCCGCTTCTTTCAAATATATTGTTGTTACTTTTTTTCAGGTATGTCAAATGAAGATGCCATGAATGCCTACATTTCCTTGGCCAAGGGAGCCATTGAAAAGTATGGAATGTGATTGGAGAAAGCATCTACTTAATTTTAAGTATGTTTAACCATGAAACATCTGTAAGATTAAAACATTAATCTAGTTTTTTTTTTCTCTCTTGTTTGATTTAGATTAACATATTAAATGATAATTTACTTGTTTCATAGAGATACCACTCAACTTACAAGTCAGGTGAAACCTAAAGATGTAAAAATATAATCTTGTAATTAAATAAAGCTCTCAGATATAGTCTCCTCTTTATTTAAATGTCTTAACATGAAATGAAATTCTGCAGTTTTCATGTATTGCTTCATTAGTATTAGCTGAGTCCTCAGGCTTGAGGACCAGTAATTATGCCCTGATACACAAAGGGCTTCTTTGTCCTCTCAGTGTGCTCACTGAAGCGTAGTCATCACAACAGCTCTTTGGATCGGATGCAGATGCAAGATGTGAAAATCTTGCCAAGGCCAGACCTTGTAGGTGTTGCCAAATCAGGAAAAAGTCCGCATTCAGAAACAGATGCCAGAGAACTTTGAGTGAATCAAAGCGGTGTAATTGCGACAAACCAGTAATTTAATCTGTTATTTAAATGAACTTTTATTAAATTCATTTAATTTAAACATATTTTTTAATTAATTTCTACTTATTCAATATTTTTTTGTTGTTCTTTTATACTTGATGTAACCAGTTAATTATTCATCTTTATTTTTATTTATTTATTATAAAACTTTTTTTTTGTTCAGGCAAAATGTTAAAAGTTGTAAACACAATATAAACCCTTTATATATATTTTTATATAGTCAATGATGTGACAGCGCCGTTGTTCTTGTCTGGATCTGTATTAAAAAGTACATTAAAGGAAGTAAATCAAACAAAAAATTATATATTCAATTTCTGTATTAAAGATTATTTTGATATTGTTTTATTTGCACCTTCATATATCACAAATTTGATCTTTTCATTAAAATGTTCGTTTTAGGTCAAATTGCGTTTTCCTAAAGAAAATAAAGACATTTGTGACTGATGATATTTCAATGAATGAAGTTTCAAATCGTTTTTGAACATGAGTTTGTTATAATCACACACTTTTAGTAAATTAATAACAGCGCTTTATTTAAGTTATAGAATTATTTAAAATATGATTCACTGCTCGATCGCAGCAGAACCTGTATTTTGAAAAGTGTTCAGGCAGGCAGCCATTGTTGCTTGAGTCAGTGTTATTGTTTTTGACTTCACGTTCAGTAATTAGGGCAAAGGTAACGGGAAAGACTCCCGATCTGGCGTTGAATGTAACTTACACTTCAAGGTTCTTCAATAAAGTATCAAGACTTTCACTGTTGCAGTTTATCGCAGTTTCTGCATTGCTGAGGTTAGTCACAGTTTCTGTTTACATTGTATGCGTTCATCATGACCTGTACATGATTTTATGATATTTTTAGTTTTTTGATTGTTTATGTGTATGCATGATGGAGTGATTTCATCCATCAAGAGTACTAGTCATTTCATGAAGTGATTGGTTTATACATGAATCACTGACAGGCACTGCGTCAAGCGCACGTTTCTAGGGGGAGTAAACACAAACATTGCGTGCAGAAGTGCATGTTTTGTTTTGTTTTTATCGGACATGCTGCTTCTTATGTGATTCTCAGTTGATTCAGTCCAGTAATAATGGATAATCAGGTGTTCGAGTCTACTGCGGAGCGGACGTTTCAGTATCAGAGCAGCCTTCCTCCTCTACCTGTACCTGATCTACACGACTCACTCAGCAAATACCTGCGTTCAGGTGAGGTCGACACTAACGTTAGCTCTCCTGCAGTCTGCTCGCTGTTTATGCGTTACATCGGATAGGCATTTTTGAGTAAAATTTGCTTTTACGTTTGAGGGGTCTAAAAAAAAGTTGTTGATGGCCTTTGCATGGAGTTGTTGACTATAAATTAAAGTATAGACTGCACTGATTTCATGTTAACATTTTAAACAGTAAATACAGGCACTACCAGGGCTATTTCCCTTTGTCCTCCTATTAAAAACACTGAACTATTTAAAAGTTCTCTGCTGTAGATCAGTGATTAAACATCATTTGTATTCATTGAAATTAGGCAGACACACACGTTATAAATATTTAATTTGAAGTGCTAAAATTACCAAATGAAAACAATAAAATAAATAATAAAAATGAAGCTATATAGAAGTAGTTTAAAACGTAATTCTTACTAAAATTAGACTAAACAAAAATTCTAAACTGATTTAAATGGTTAAAATAACTATAAATAAATAGAAAAACTATACTAGTAAATAAACAATGACACTGGTCTGTGTCAATGTTATAAAGTTTACAGTAAAGATAAAGTGTATGTATATTATGATACATACTTGTTTTTTTTACTTTTATGGGTCTTTTAATATTACATGTACAACTTATGTAGCCTACGTGTAATTGATAGTACATAAATAGTTTATGTTATTAAATGACACAATTTGTACATGTAATATTTAAAGGGTTCATTATTAATGGATTATTTGTCAAATTATTTATTTATTTGTCAGAAAAGACATTTAGTTTGTTTTATAGGGAAATGAGTAAAATACATGTTCAACTTGCAGGGAAAAAATGTGGAATTGAATTGATTAGTTTATTATTATTATTATGATTATTATTTTCCAGTAAAACCTTTTGCATCTGAGGAGGAGTTACGAGCCACAGAGGCCATTGTGAAATGCTTTGAGGAGGGCATTGGACAACAGCTACATCAGAAGCTTCTGAAGAGAGCCAAGAGCAGGCGCAACTGGGTAATAGGCCACATTCTTCTTTTCTTTACTTATTGCACCGCTCTGTTTGAGCCAGACTGTTGAATCGCATAACTCATAATTGACATGTATTTTCATGTGTGTAGTTATGGACATTATTTGAACCTGTTGTTTGTTCTTCTTTAGCTTGAGGACTGGTGGCTGGACACAGCGTATCTAGAGGTGCGCATCCCGTCTCAGCTGAATGTAAATTTTGGAGGACCTACAGCCTATTTGGAGCATGTCTGGCCTGTACGTGACGGCACACAGCTGGAGAGGACCAGCTTGAATTTGTGGCTCACCCTCCAGTACTGGGACCTTATCCGCACGTAAGTGATCGCTTATGAGAAACAAAGAAACCGCAATGTAATGCTGTAAGTGATGTTGTTGTCTACATCAGTACTGTATTAAGTACGGAATATGGCTGTTTGTATTTGCTGATACTCATCAGGGAGAGGCTGGCCGTTCATAAAGCAGGAGCGATGCCCTTTGACATGGATCAGTTCCGCATGCTCTTCTGCACATGCAAAGTGCCTGGCGTCAATAAAGACACCATCCTCAACTTCTTCAAAACAGGTTAGGCAAATGCATGCTTGTTTGTATGTATGCGTAAATGCATCCATATGTTTCTTTTATGCTGCATGAGTGATCTCTGTGTGTTGTAGAGAGCGAAGGACCCTGCCCTTCTCACATGATAGTGATGTGTCGTGGGAGGGTCTTCACATGTGATGCTCTCTGTGATGGCCGTATCCTCACTCCCCCAGAGCTGCTGAGGTATAGTGCCAAGCGTAATCGTTTTCAGTGACTCAGCAGGTTGGATTTATTGATCCAGTGTAATCTATATGTCTTTATTTTGTGTGATTATGCATATTCATTGTTCTTGGCTGTGTTCCGAACTGGAATACTACTTCCTGAAAACTATTCACTGTATTCTGCCTACTATTATTCCAAACAGGGTTGCATGATAAAGAATTTCTATAGTAGTATGCTACGTTATTGTCATCATGTTACATGTTAAATTCTCTTCAAGTGGTGTCCATTGAACATACTAGAAATGAAAATGATTAAAATAAATTAGCATTTTTCTCCAAATGTTATTTACCAAATTCTATATTGATAATAAGAATTTTTTTTAAGCACCAAATCAACATTTAAGAATGATTTCTGGAGGACCATGTGACACTTAAGACTGGAGTAATTTGCATTCACAGGAATTATTTATACTTTCTTTTGAGAGACAACTTTATACATGGTGCATTTTCAGATTTAAAACTTTGCAGGATGTTTTCATTCACTTTAAAGCTGTGTTACACACTGCATGAAAGGTCACTTTCAAAAATCCATTTTTAAATATTATTTTTATTTCACAATATCAAATAAATGCAGCCAAATAAATGAGCATAAGAGATTTCTTACAAAAACAGACCAGATTTTGGATGGTAGTGTACTATAAGTAATGTGCACAGTATGCATACTATATACTGCAGCAAAGCAGCATGCTATTCCACTCATAGTCCTTGTGTTCTGTAGGCAGCTGACTTACATTAAAGAATGCTGTGATGGAGAACCGGAGGGGGATGGAGTGAGCGCTCTTACCACCGAAGAAAGGACACGCTGGGCCAAGGTAAGAGCCACGCCCCCACAGGAGCACCTCAACCAATCACAGTGCTGTATGCAAATGCACTCCACCTGACATTCTGCAAACGATGTGAAAGATTTAAAAAAGTATATAAATCTATTTTGAAAGTGTACTGAAGGGTTATTTTGATGAGATATTTCACATGTCTGTCTCTTCAGGCTCGAGATTATCTGATCTCCATTGATCCTGTGAATAAGACCATACTAGAGACCATTCAGAGCTCTTTATTTGTGCTCGGCCTGGATGATGCCCAGCCCTATGCCACCCCTGAAAACTACACACAGGTTGAGCACAGTACATACACACTTGAGTTGTCATTAGTGACACTTGTTCCAGGTATCTTTTTCAGCCATTCTTACAAAGATTTCTCTCTCTCTTTTGATAGTTGACCCACCTGGCGTTAACTGGTGACCCCACAATCCGCTGGGGTGATAAATCCTACAATCTGATCTGCTTCTCTAATGGGACCTTTGCTTCTAACTGTGATGTAAATACAATCATTGATTATTGCAGCATTTTTAGTATCTCTGTATATTTTTACATACACTACTCTTCAACATGTTATGATCAATATGATAAAAAAGTAATATTTTCTTTTTTAGAAAAGATGCCAGTGTCCTTGTTGTTACACATTACATGTGCTTAATTACATGCAAATAACCCTAGCCAAACCCTAATCCTAACCATACAGGAAGTACTTGTAGTTAATTAATATTAATCAGTACTTAAATATATAATTACACTGTAACAAGGACACAATAAAATAAATGCAACCCAGAATTCCTACTGTATTTCTGTATTGTTTACTGTATTTAGGGTAATTAAATGCAGCCTCTGTGAGCATAAGGGACTTCCATCTTACCAGCCACTGATATCACACAATGTGAAGTAAAATGAAGTATAATAGTCCCACTCAGTGATTATGTATGCGTTTATTAATACGACATTATTTTGATCAATGTGATCCGAAAACACTTTTTTAAGTCTTAAAGTTACCAGTATTTATGGTAGTCCATGTCTTTGTCATGATATAAATACATAATGCCATTATTGTGAATTTCTTTTTTTGTTTTAAAGCACGCGCCATATGATGCCATGGTTTTGGTATCTAATGGATATTACGTCGATCAAAAATTGAGGGCCTGTGGTGGAGTGTGGAAGGTAGGACTGCATTAATATATATATCTGTGTATTTCATAATTTTATATGCGTGAATGTGCATCTTGAAATGATTATATGACTCCCAGGGTTCAGAGGTAGTGCGTGAGATGCCTGTCCCAGAGGAGCTGATATTCACCGTGGATGAACGGGTGAGGAGAGACATCACCCTGGCTAAAGAACAGTACACCAAAAGTGTAAGTTACATCATTACTATCTTTGTTAGAAAATCCCATAATGCTTTACTACAAATGCAATACACTGTAAACAGAGGTGGTTTTTTGTATTAATCTCAAAGCGTGTGTCTCTACAGTCTCAGGACCTGCAGGTCACCAGCTACGCCTTTACCTCATTTGGAAAAGCAGCCATTAAGAAGAGAAAGCTTCACCCTGACACTTTCGTACAGCTGGCTCTGCAGTTAGCATACTACAGGCAACACGGCAAGTAAGTGTTTCAGATAGCACCCTGAGAGAACAATCGAAACACAGTCCTTGCTAAGTATCGGCATCCTTCTCTCTGTCATTCTCAGATCTGGTAGTTGTTATGAGACCGCCACCACACGCCGTTTCTTTCATGGCCGCACAGAGACCATGAGGCCCTGCACTGTGGAGGCCCAGCACTGGTGCAGAACCATGATGAGCCCTACCTCTACTGTGAGTGCCTAGTGTGTAAAAATAATTTTCATGGCCCTTATTATGGGTTATTTACGGTCTTTAAATTTAAATTTCAGATAGATTTTTATTTTGTCTTTTTTACACAGACTGAAGAGAAAAGACAAGCTTTACATGCAGCCTTTAGCAAACATAATAAACTGATGGCAGAGGCACAGGATGGAAAAGGTTCGTCAATGTAGTAATATTTACACTGTGTAATGGATAATATGGCAGGGACAAATATTTGGATGATCTTTGCACAGGCTTTGACAGACACCTCCTGGGCTTATACCTGATTGCCAAGGAGGAGGGTCTTTCTGTGCCTGAACTCTACACAGATCCGCTTTATACAAAGAGGTCTGGCCCAGCACTTTTAATTCCCATGGTTCATTGCCAGTGTATTGATTTGTGTGTATTGCTGTAAAAGTGGTTCACTGCAACCCCTCTACTGTCTTTCCGTGTTTACAGCGGAGGAGGGGGGAGTTTTGTTCTTTCCACTAGTCTGGTGGGCTACACCACTGTACTGGGAGCAGTCGCACCCATGGTGCCACACGGATATGGGTTTTTCTACCGCATTCGTGATGACAGGTTGGTTCATATCAGTTTATGTCATTATAAAGAAAAAAAGGTTATAATATATATTTTTGTAATATTTTAAAAATATATATATTATTTCAAATTAAATATGCATTTACTGTTTAATTAAAATGTTTAATTAGAAAAGTTATTTTGATAATATTTCACAATATTACTGTATTTTTTAGCAAATTAATTCAGCCTTGATGAGCATAAAAAACTTGCTAAAAACATTTAAAAATAATTATTCAAAGTGTTTGACCGGTAGTGTATTATAATTTTGATCTAATTGAATTAAATTCTATATTTCACGAGTTCGTTCTTGCCGGTAACAAATGATGAGATGATAATAAGCGAGGCGAGTTTTGGCGTGCTGTCCGCGG
>JAUMHE010000021.1:914089-929557 GCA_032359235.1 Enteromius mattozi
CACAAGCTTTCACTTATCCAGTTTTCTGACAATGAAACAGAGGGATAGAGTCATTGCAACCCTATAAATATAAATGAATGTGGATGTTTGATCAGCTCTTGTGTTCTTAATCACCTGCATGCCTCGAGTTGCTTGTTTAAGCCGCGTGGAGCAACTAAACTCTGGAGTTCTCCGGGTTTAGGTTCTGTCACATGCCTCCTCTTTGCTTCAGTTCCACGTCGTACCAAGAGCACAGGCACAGTCAACTTCGGCCTCAATCTCTCGACCTGGCACTCTCTGCCGCCTTAAAGTATCCTACAAAACAGAAAATATCATTAAATTTCCATCTTAAAATACAAAGGCCAGTCCTGATCAGATAAACTCACAGTTTTCATGGTCAAATGATCAAAAATGTTATTTTACTAAGCACATTTTCTGTTTCTTTTGTGTCTTTTCAGGTTTTTAGAGTCAAGTCGAATGACGTAAAATCCATTAAATGGAGGATCGGATCTGAAACTGGCAGATGGAGTCAAACGGGTCTTTACTATGCATGTGCCCCAACATCAGATAAAAGACAGCACTTTAATTGTTCTACATGACTTCAATCTTTGCCATTTTTGAAGCAGGGCTAATGTTGTGAGCCGAGTATATATGCATGTGTGTGTGTGTGTGGAGAAGATGAGAGAAACTCTTTGTACGGGTCTGGGTCAAAGTACTCAACAAATTGTGTATTTGGACAAGCGCACTTGTTTGGGATTGTCCAAGTATAAAAAGATTTTATTTGGGTAGTTCTATAGTCATTTTAATGAAGGTTTTCTAGAAAATGTCGTTTTTAAAGGCCAATCAATTAGGTACTTTTTGATAAAAAGAAAGATTTTGAAAATGTCTCATTATAAATATAAATTTTATCTATTCTGTCATGGTACAATCTTTAGTATTATGCACTTTATAACACACAAATTGATTTTTTTTTTAGTTCAGTAGTTTTCAGTATTAAAGGAAAATGTAGTGGCCTGTGTACATTCTCTAATGTATTTCTCTAATAACTGATTACTAAATGATATCTAACATGAATTATTAGAAATGGTGTGTGAGGCTCTGTAGATTCTGCATGTATGAGACCCACGGCAGCGGTGAACGATACTGCACTCTGATTGGACAGCTCAGTGTGTTGTGTGTCACACACTTGTTGGAAAGAGAGCTGTTGTCTTTAATTTCTATGCAATTGCGTTGGGTTTGCAATCACCTGGAAGAGAAGGCAGATCAGAGCAGCTATTTATGAAAGCAAGTTAAATCTGTTTTAAGGTGTGAGAATACGTATAACTATTTCATTCCTACTAAAACTGGTTCAACACCAAACTGTGAAGTCATCGACCACTAAAAAGCTTCTTCATCTAGCTTTTGCGTTTTTTCATTTTTGTTTCAGCATTTAAAATAGAAACTAATTTAAGGGGTATTAAATGCTCTCTAAATGTCTCTCTGTATTTTGTGTTACAATCAATCACGGCTGAAGAATTCAGTTCAATATGCAAATGTTTTAAAAATGTATTACAATTTGAAGAGAATTGTGCAATCTATTTTATAGTCATTTGCCTTAAAATCATTTTTAATTACAGCATTATCTTTTCAGTAAAACTGAGATAATCTGTTTTTTATTTCCCCACAAAATTTGACAAATCAAGCAAATGTGAAGACAATGGATTGATGAAATGGGGCCTTTACTATGCAATTTATAACTTTTATATTTTTCTGGGATTTTGTAGAAAGTCATTTTCAGCTAGTCATAGTCCTGTAATGATAACGATAATAACTGGCATCATACTTTAACCTGTAATGCTATAGTTCTGTTCATCATCTTGTATGTTTTTATTTCATATTGCAGTTGAATGCAAATGTGTAAGATGTTTTTGTTTCCTTATTTTTTTGTATTTCCGCATGTGCCTTTTTAATGTCCTGGTATGAATATTAATAAACGTTTACTTTAAAAACAAGCTTCTGCTGTTGTCAGTAATATTTTGGAGAACAATTGCATACACGTACAAATTAAATTCAAGACACCTAAAGGCACCATGTCAGCTTTTGCATGAAACTGAAACGCAGTCTAATGGAAGCATATTAGAATGACTTGCAAAGATTTTTTTTTAAATTGTTCTGGGTTTGTTCAACTAGCAATGAACCCCATCCAGTCTAGAGTATTACAGTCCAACAAGATTTCTTGGCTGCTCAGATCTGTGTGGCTGTGTGCCAGGAGACAAGGTGCATTAGTGTACTGTAGGCCGTAATGCTGCTGATCTTACACACTTTGGTGAGACCCTGAGACTGTGCCTGAATTTTAACTAGTCAATTAAACAACCAGAATTTAAGCTTACAGAGTTTCTGTGTTTAGGGCTACAGCAGTGGCCACATACCAAATATTTTTTGGAGTTTTTAAAAAGGTTGTTAGTTACAAAGAGTGCAAAATAATTTCAGTAAAAGAATCAACCATGGTCAATAGCATCACTTACAGAAGTGAATGAGACAGCATGCAGCGTGCGGTGGTCTTTGTGCCCTTTGAGCTGCAAAGAGAACAAAGGAGAACAGAAAAGAAAGAGTTATACATCCACCTACCAAAACATCTCATACAACACTGCTGGCATTACAATATAAACCAGGGCAGTAAGTGAAGGACATCTGTGAGTGATCGTGTCCTTCATCCATTCTGCCCAGTCAGTCAATGACTACACTGTCAACAGTGTCTTCAAAGATTCTTACAAGTGAACAGAACTTTGTACGTTTAACATACATTACAATTTTATTTAAGGACAGTGTTATTAATATTTTATTAAAGTATTTAATAATATGACATTTTTACACTCTCTTAATATCTCTGGATATTAATTAAAGGTACTTTGAAAACGAACCTGCAGTCACACTTTCGCCTTAAACTCCTAATATACTGCTTATTATTAATTAGTAAGGTAGCTGTTAAGTTTAGGTATTGGGTAAAGAATTGAATGTAATATATGTTCTTTATTAAACAGCCAGTATGTTAATAACACACATGCTACTAAACAACTAGTTAATAGTGCAGTCAAATGATTAACTGCCATTAACTGCATCCAAAATAAAGGTTTTTGTTTACGTAATATATTTGTATGTGCTGTGTACAATATTATATGTATATATATATATATATATATAATATATAATATATATATTATACATTATTTATAATGTTATATTGTAAAAATATAATATTATAAAATATGCAATTAATTATAAAATTACAATGATGTATAGGAATTATTTACCTCTTTCAACTGAAATTTTCTCCACCAACTGCTGAACCATATGTGTTGAGGATTGTGGAATAACATTGGCAAGAATGCATTGGTGGCCTTCAAAATGACGATAAGGGGATCTCGGCAGACTTGTTGTTTTCCTCCATATACTGTGTGTGAAGGCTTTCAGATGAAGCCTTGATTCCCGGCGCACATGCATGACTTCAAATCTTCAAATCTCCATCTTAGTAATCAAATGCTGAAACAATTGCTGTCATCTGCTAACTGCAATATTGACATCAGTAAATCAACATTGATGTTACTTGGTTGAAAAGAAATTGCTCTTTGATTTACTGGTACCAATGACAAAGAAGCCAAAAATGTTTTAGTTTACATTTTTACTAAAGCACTGTATGAAAATGACATACAGTAATTACGATACTGATGTAAAACATAATTGTAGGGCTCTTGTATTTTATAAGTATTATGTCAAATCCTAAAGGAAATGACTAAAAACTCCAAATACTGGCAGTTAAGATGATAAAGATGATAAATCTTGAAAGAAAAAAATAGGACATTGCATTAACAATTTATTATCCACAATTTAACAAAAAGCTTTTCAATAAGGCTGTAATTTAAGACTACAAAATTAAAACACACACACACAATCTCAAGACCATGACTGTATTTTAGTGGAACCTAAACAATTTGGTCATTGTGATGAAAGCTGGGAAAACAGAGTTCATGATTACTAGGATATCATTTATCAAGCAGCGCTTATATCCCCATGAATCACCATTTCATTGTGTCTTTGACAGCTCCACTCCAGTCCTGAGCTGCGTCTGACCTGGTGTCTGCCTGGTTTGCAAATCCTGTTCAAGTTGCTGAAGTCACTCGCCTAAAACAAAACCAAGTAAATACAAGATGGAAGATGTGGGAAAGGAATTCGAACCCTGGATTTGCCTCATGGGAAAGCGAACAGCCCCAATGGGCGTGTGCGGCAGGGACGAGGTCACCCCGGCCCGCCATGCTGGTTTGAATGACGAGGGACCGGAGAGAGAGGAGTCAATGCAGACAACGCAACAATGAGAGTTTAAGGGTGAGAAGGAGGAGAGGAACAAGAGAATAGACCTGAGGTCAAGTTCAAGGCCATTCTCACTGTCTGGCGATGTAAATGAGGTTTAACACACACACAAACACATTCACCTAAACAAATTCACACTTTTCCCAGCCCACACAGCATTCCCTCAATACAGTTTCTGCAATGAGCTAATGTTTGTGCAACTATTATTTTGTAGATTTAATAGGCTGTTCACACAAGAGCTCATTTTCACCTCAAAGATAAAAAAAATAGTGACTTTATTTCCCAATTATGAATTCATATCATGCAATGCAACTTTATTTTTTGCAATTATCTTTTTTTATTTTTTGCTCTGAGCTGAAAAGAGGCTTCAAGAGTTTTAGTAACGGCAACATAGTTAAAAAAAAGAAATAAAGGATTTTGTTATTATTTTCAAGCTATTTTTTTATCTAGATTTAAATTTAGATTCTAGAGATCTTCCATTATTGATGCAATCTAAACAATTAACACAATCAAAACTATATATTGTTCAATATTAAATAAAAATGAGATTTCAACTTTCAACTTGGAAACTTTTGGTTTTACTGAAACACGTCTCTAAAACTACCTTACATTCTCAAAAATAAAGGTTCTTTACTGGCATCAGTGGTTCCACAAAGAACCTTTAACATCCATGGAACCTTCCATTGCACAAAAGGTTCTTTATAATAATGGAAAAAATGGTTATTTTAGGAACTGTTCACAGAAGGTTCTTTTAGGAACCAAAATGGTTCTTCTATAGCATCACTGTGAAAACCTCCTTTTGGAACCTGTATATTTAAGAGCATAATTTATGTGATTATTTGTGAATTATCTAGGAAAAATGTCACGAATTGTGAATTTCCAGCACATTCTGCACAACATACACACAAAGACAAACCACATCCTACATTATAATGAGTCAAAACGGCTGTCACTTGCTGATAGACTGTCAGAAGGATGCCTGTTAATTTGAAACAATAGAAAGCTGGCTGCAAAGATATACAAAGATTCACTGATAAATATCAGTTTTTATTTACAGATACAACACTGAATCTTAATTGCAGACAAAGGATTTTTTTTTTTTTTTTTACAGTATATGATTTGGTGTATTATTATGTGCTGATAGGCAGGACCACACACACACACACTCGTACAGTCTCTCACCCACACCCAGAGAACGTGCACAGCCTCCCAGTGCTGTTCCACAGCTGCTGCGAGTCGGCTTTGTGCCATGCTCCACCTCACTCTCTCCCTCTGTCTTCTCTCGCTAGCTTTCATGCTGCCTCCTGGTAGCCGTAGCAACTGATGGCACTGACTCAGAGAGGAAAGAGGTCTGCAGCAGAGAACAACACTTGCAAGCACACACACAGAACACAAATCTATGCCAACGCACAAACAAACAAACACTCGCAGCAATGGAAACATACACTCCTGCCACTGCTCGCACACATACAAAAACATATTGTATGAATACATTATGAAATGTATAATGTGAAGTTCAATCGCTAACAGACTGATACAATGCTTTTATATATGAAGAGACATAACCTGTATAGAGTATACAGTAGATGATGCATCTGGTTCTGGACTAATTACAGTGAATCCAGACTGTAACATTTTATTAAACAAGCCCTAAATGAATAGATTGTTTCATCAGAAGCAGACTGCAGGTAAATGTGCTGATACTCTGCTGATTGACAGGACCACCAATGCAAGGGGACTGAGGGTTTTGTGTTCTGTGTGGACCTTAAAAAGCCAGTTCTAAAATAATGTGCACTCTCATTTGAAAAAGTGGGGTCAGGAAGAGGTGTTTTTTCTGAAAAGTGTCTTATGCTCACAAGGTCTACATTTATTTAATCTAAATATTATAATGGTCTATTTTGTTATATGTTTATTATGTCATTAATTCTAGTTAAATTTATTCATGGCAAAGCTGAATTTTCAGAACTCCTTCAGAAATCATATTCATTGCTCAAGAAACATTTCTGATTATTAAGGTTGAAAACAGATGTTCTGCTTATTATTTTTTGTGAAATCTGAAAATTTTATTTCATGACTCTTGAAGGAAATTATAATTTGAAATTTCAAATCTTTTGTAACATTATAAATGTCTTTAATTCCTTTTGATCAAAGTTTAAATGCATACTTGCTGAATAAAAGTATGGATTTCTTTAAAATATATTCTTATTGACCACTAAAGGTGGAGTGATTCAGTCATACTAATTTACATATTTGGCTTGACGAAAAGCATTCAAGTTAAATTATACGAAATCAAAAAATATATGCTACATTTTTAGGCACTAGTCACTTGGTTTAGAACAAAATATCAAGGTCATGTACAAACCTGCCAGTTATCACTAAAGCAACGGTCTGCAATATCTACAGGACCAGAGACACCCTACTCAAACCAAACCAGGCCCCGTAATCATGTCCATTGACCACCTGCAATATTATCAAGGACTCATGGCCTAGACTAGAGCATTGAACAGCATCTATTGAGACCCTTTCCTCAACACCACTATGACTGCCTACTGCTGCAGCAATTTTACACCAGCGATTCTCTGCAACCACTAGGAGAAGCTACAACCGTAATCCTTTAGGAATTTGAATTAAACCTAAATCTGCTGGTTAAACAGTGACTGATCAAACTCTACCACAATTAATATAACAGGCGAAAATGAAATGATTTTTTTAAGTTCAGCACAGCACTTCTAATACCAAAATAAAATGGTCTTTTAATTTCAGGTGTTTGAGAAGGAATCAAAAATCATAATAGGAGATGATGGACCGAATTAAGGTTTTAAGTGACATTTAAGATTTGCAGATAAACACACAAGTATTTAAAGGTATAGTTCATCAAAAAATGACACTCACTGACTTACCCTTATGTTCTTCCAAAACTGCATGGCTTTCTTTCTCCTCCAGAACACAGATTTTGAAGATATTTTGAAGTATGTTGGGAACCAGTTTTGGTTACCAAAAAAAAAATTTGTATGTTCCACAGGTGAGATAAAGTCATACAATATCTGAACGGCATTAGGATGAGTAGTAAATAAATGATGAAAAGTTTTATTTTTGTGTGAACTGTCCCTTTATTGTAATGTACTGGCTTTAACGAGACATAATTCAAACGTAAATGTGATTTTTTCAGAAGTTCCCACAAAACGCCATCCATGATTCAGACAGATATGAGTCTATTCATTATCATGGAGTGACATGAGATTTGATGGGAAAGGCTTTCTCTGTGGCATGATGTCGTAGATACAGGAGGCCACCGTGCTCTTCTGAGAGTGCTCTTTAATGCCGTCTCTAATATATCACATATGGTCTCGGGATTAAGCGGAAGACAGACAGGAACACACATAAAACAGAGGGCCTGAACACTGGCTGCACTCCACAATGACACTTTTAGGGGGCTGGAACCCTTAATTAAAGCACAGACGTGAAAAGGGGGCGCAGACAGAGAGGAGAGCAGAAGAAAAGCAAATGAGATGGAGTCCTCCAGACTGTCTGGGAAAGAGTGTGGGAGCGTGTTGCCCCTTGTACATGTGTGCACATGTTTATGGGGGATGGAGTTTGACTTATATCATCTCAATCTGTTACATACACACAAACACTTTAATTAAAACTTATTGCTTCATACTAATTTTCAGTGCTGTTCTAATATTTCAGACAAACACATCAACATGCTACATGGATGTAGGGCACTGCACATACACACCAGTCTTCTGTGTGAGAAGCACAAAGAGTAGGGGTGAAAGGTCAAATAAGCACACTAAGATGGGTGGCTTTCTCATGCTAATTGCCATACCCATGCACCCCCAGTTCTGTCTGATACAGAGTTTTGGGGCTCCCTGATGGAACTGGGTAACATCCTCCATGAGCATCCTGGGAAGTGGGTGGTAACTGATGGTATGTGTCAAGGATGGATAAAAAGTGAAATATCGTTTAGCCTCGTGGGGAGAGAAACGACGACAGGCCGAGACATTAAAGACTTTGTGAAAAGAGCGACGTCTAGACACGAATGAAAGATACTTGAGGCCTCGTTCAAGAAGATTGGATTGTTTGTTTTGAACGAGTCACGCTATTGAACTACACCGAGGCTGGAAAAGACTGCGTTGCATGCATTTACATGCACAGATTTTAAATGTGGAGAAAAATATTTGATTTACTCTGTTTCATGTAAATTGGGGTAAAGTAACATCAATGAGAGAACGTGACTGGTGGAAGACGGAAAGTTTTTGCATTGTTGGATTTTGTAAAATATTGCATCACAATGCATCAAAAAAAGTGGAACACACAATTACCAGAAAAGGCAGTGACAAAACTCAAACTCTAAGAAAAGCACCCGATAGATTAGGATGGGAGTGAAAACCACATAGACGTTTATTTAGCCATTTAAATGGGGGCATTGCATAGAGACTAACCCTAATCCACCAACTTCATCCCTATAGAAACCTTATGCAAAAACTTAACTTTTTTTTTTTACTTCTAGCTACAAATATGTTCACATGGTTAAGAAGGCACACACAACTGCAATTATATAGCTATACACAGAGAGCAAGAAATATCAACAGGCCATTTTTCTACTGTGCGCAATTATTTTTAAGTACAGTCAACCTGTGAATGCAGTTACTTGCTAATCATTATCTAATAATGATGGTGGATGCAGAATTTTGCTGACTTGGAGCCAACTTCTGGAAAAAAAGGGAAATCCATTAGCCTAAACTGTGTGCCAATTAAGCCTTAATAGCTAAGAAACTGTTTGGAAACTCAAACCTCACACTTCCCTAATTCTCTCACTTTTTTAATCACCCCTTTGTCATTTTCTAAACTAAAACTCACACATGTATAATTTTTAATCACGAGCTTAATTACAGCTGCTAAACGTGTAGTTGTGCTAAATTCAATGAAACGGTCTACATGGCTTCACGATCAATGTATTAGCGGTTTCAGACGCTGTCATTGACGTGACAATCCGTGAAATTGTAATGAAGCGAATCCGCGCGCAGCCGCAGGGTGTGTCTGGGAAACCACAAAGCACGACTGGTTTCTTTCTGTAGCCACCGTGATAGCGACTCTCGGAGATGAAAGGGTTAATACCACCAACTAGACGGACAATAACTTATAGCAGTGACACGTAAAAGTGAGTTATCGGATCAGACACTGATCGATTTGCCATTCAATAGCGACATCAAATGTTAAAACTGGCCTAAAGACCACCATCTACGCTAAGAAAACGAAAATGGTAATATTAGCCTATACAATCGATACAATTAACGTTAGATTTATAAATAAATAATTGTGTGAAGGCAACGCAAACCGTTCACACATCAGCCCACACAGTGCTGTTGTATTCTATTCTATTTCTATTTATAGGCTATTATAATAATGTTTTGGTGCATCATTAAATATAAAAGTTAATTTAAGGAAGGAGGGGAATGTCAATCATTAGAAATGACAATGAAATCATAAAAAAACGTCTGTTCTGTCCTACATGTTCATGAAGTCTTCCTTAATTTTTGAATTAGTCTATTTTATATTAAGTAAAAGGAAAACACTGTTGCCCTTAACAACTCTAACGCAACTTCTGGTGAAAAGGCCAATTATACGGCTTCATTTTTTTCAGCATTTTTCGTTCTTTTGATTTTAAACATAATTGCGTGGCCGTACGGTTCATGGTGTGGAACTTCATCATGCCTGTGCTGAGAGAGAGGCGCCCTCATTAGTGCGCGCGCATCTTAATTTTCCTCCAAGAGGAATTATGTGACGTCAGCCTCAATTAACAACACACAGGGTCAACGGGATTAAAACACAGGCTACCAGTTCTCACAGTTTCCCTCGCATCAAAGTAAAGCGCCTTTTGTTTACTGCGCTTCTTCGGCTGGACTGTGCGCATTCTATACACTGCAGGACCCAATTAAAAACCGGAAAATAGTAAATGAAGTCAATGAGATCATTCACGGACCCGCTGATATTCGTTCCAACCAATCAGAGTGAGCCAAATAAACCCAGTGATTTTCTAAACGCAAATAAGGTTTGTGATTGGGAGGGGGATGCGGACTCATTTCCGAGTGACTGAAACGTAAATATCCATTTAAAGGCATATTTTTGTTATAGCATTCGTTGCATTTGGATGGTCTGAAAGTTAGATAAATTATTATTTGTGAAGGTTTATTTACTTCAGCTGTGAAGTTACACACGTATAACGTATACAATTAAAAATTGACATATGGTCATGATACACAGAGATACAATATTTGTTGAGATATGTCAAATATTACAGAAATTATGCTGATCTGATTATTTTCATTTCAATGCGACCATTGATCAACTATCACTATCGGGATGTGTTTAGCTTCTTAACATTTTGAGAAATTAACAAAGTTGCACACTTTTGAAAGGTTTTTATTGCCAAGAAAACGTCAAAACTGTAGATTGTTTTGCACAATTGTTTTTGCGTCAAGTATATGTAATATATAAGCAGTACAAAAAATTTAATCGTGCATTGATTTGATAAAAGACCTATTTATTCGGGACGAACAACTAAATCGCTTTAATTTTAGGCTAAAACATCCAAAACATGAGAAACAGAAACTACAAAATGCAAACAAAAGCAGGCTAATAAATGAAAACAAAAGAATTAGAAGTAGGCTACTGTATAAGATAACATGAATGTTTTTATCAAATTATTTAGAAAACCATAGATGTACTATTACGGTAAAGAACCCATTGGCAGATCTAAAGAACTGTGAATGTGGATCTATGGAAATTAAAAAAAAAAGCTCGCCATATGCAGCGAAAAATCTGTTGCTGTAAAGAAGCATATATTTTTAGAGTTATGTGGCGTCAGAGGCCTGGAGCGGAGTGAGGTATAGTGAAGCAAGAGTAAGATCAAAAGCTGTATTTCAGAGAAAGAATAACATTTGCCAGAGAAGTGAGGAGAGCTAGATGATCCGCGGCGCTTAAGCGTGGGCTCGCCCATACACTTTTTCCGGGTTTGATGTCAACCGAAGGGTGGCTAATGAGAGACGACAAGCGACTGACGAAGGGACGAGAGGTAATTGGCACGGAGTCGTGGGAAACCATAAACAAACAGCTGCCAATGGCATTTTGTTTTTCTCATCCCTTATACTAGTGAAAAGAATCAGAAGCGGAGCTGCTCACTGGCAGCTGGGAGCGGAGAGCGCGCGAGAGGCCCAAATAACAAGCTTAGGGATTATATACAGCGTGCCACTGGCATCACACATCACAGGATCATCAACACTCACCATTAAATATTCACTCTTTCCGACTGCTCACAGAAAAAACTTATCGTTTTCCCATCACGACTGCTGTTCAAAATACGTAGCCTACCTTATTCACAGCAGACGCCATTTTTAATTTTGTCGCCAATGAAAACCAAGCTGTGAGAGGGGTTTGTACTAGTGTTAAGTGCCTGTATGACTATTGATAATGGGCTATATAATTTCATAATATAATATATAAATATATCAAATATATAATATATTGACATATTATCTTAATATATGATAATATATCAACGTTATATAAATTAAATAAACATTATAGAATTAATATTTTATACATATAATAGGCTATTTTAATCATTTAAACATCCACTTGATTTTATTTATTACAAATGTAGATACTACCTGCAGTGGCACTTTTAATTTTCAACCATTTTAAGATTCATTACTGATGATAAAAAAAATCTGAAAACTTATAAACAAATAGTTTTGATGAAAACAAGACGTTGTTATAATTATAAAAACACTTTACTGTGTGTTATGAAGAGAGAGAAAGAAAGATAGAACAGCTTCATAAACTAGAACTGTTCTCAAAAAAAACAAAAAAAAAAGATTCAGATTATTTATTTTTAATTACAGGGCAAACAGAGTGGATGCATTTCAATGAATGAAAATAAAAACCTTAATCTAAAAATGCCTGTCTGTTAAAATATTATTGAAAAGCATCTATAATATTTCTAGTATTTTGGTTTGGAAAAGTTTTTCTGTAGCATAAAAAGATTAATTGTTTGTGGTCAAATTATGGTGATCTTAGTTTAAGCAGGGAAGTTCATAATATACCATAGCTGATTCACATGAATAGCTTTAGGGCAGCGATGAATGAACTGATATATGAATGTTGGTTTAACCTCACAGTGGGATGGACATATCCTTAATCAGTCATAAGGTGGATGTTAAACATAAGGAGGGGTCCCTGGGGTAAGCCCTCAGGGCATATCCCTCCCTTAGCTCGCCCCACTATCCTTGTGACCTGCTTGTCCTTGCCTAACAGGGTCAAGCCTCCAATTATCCAGGGGTCAAAGGTCAGGGTCCTCTCCTCTAACATATGGCTATATAGGCTGATGACCTGCTCTTCAACAACAGGTCAATGTCAGCAATGCACTGTTATGTGAGCAGCGTGTTGTAAAAATATATTTTTTTACAATTACCTATACAATTATTGTTGATAGAGTTTAAAAATGTGATCCAGAGTCGCAATTCCTGTAACTCAGCATAGCTTGTTTCATTAAATTGAAATAAAAGACCAGCTGGATTTCCCACAATTCTTGTGTGTGCTGAGCAAGCGAAAGTCAGGGGCAAATAGATTTTGTCATCAAACTAGCTTGATTCATGTTAAAGAAAGCATTTTAATCTATGTGCACATGTAATGGCTTTATCAAAGGCAGAGATGGTTCAAAAGGACGGTAAATTTAATTCAGTTTAATTAATCTTGAATCCCAAATCTTTTTTTCTGCTGCCCATTTCATGTAATCACGAATGCTTGCTTTAGGATTGACGAAGGCACTTAAACTGCTCCCCACCATGGTGTCGCAAACTACATCGTTTGCGATATATATCCTAGCGATTTGGGGTTTGGAAGGAAAATGTTAAAAGGGCACAATTGAGCCAGTCATGCATGTTCTGTGCATTCACTCGGCGTGGGCGTAATTCTCCAGAACACTTTTCCTTTGATTTCTTTCAGTTTTCACAGTGTCTCTCAAATGCCAATAATAGACTTGTCCATCAGCCTCTCCCTCCCTTGGAGTTAATTGGAGCTGTAGAGATTCAGACCAAGCTCTGAAGTTTGATTCATCATTGGATCACTAGATTATTAGATTAATCCTTCCAAAGATTAATGCCCCACCTGGACCCCCTCTACCCCCCTGCCAGGCTGTTCTGCCCCTTCAATGCCCCTAACGGCCCCTGGGCTCTTTGATAAGGCTGACCTGTACTGTTTCACATAGGGATGCTCTGGGATGAGACTTTTGCAGAAATGCATCCCGAAAACAAGGAGGTGGAAACTCTGAGATTCATTATTTCACAGTAGCACCTTGTGCATTTTGTTTTAATTTAAAAGAAACAGCCATGAATTTAAAAGTAAAAAATAATTGGTCATGTTTTAATAGCAAATCTCCTTTTCACAAATGTGCATTTTACCATAAAATCATGCTTACCTGCTATAATATATTTCTCAATATAATAGTTTTTAGCATAATTGTGCTTGCTGCTGATTATGATTTTTAAAAACAATATTAAATATTAATGCTAATCCTTAAACGCTCTGATACATTTTTCCTGAAGAATTGTTTTTTTATTAAAATAAAAACACTAAATATTTGCATAAGTGCTCAATTAAGCTGACTAAATTTGCCTGACAGTTATTCTATATTTAGAAAAATAACACAAAACATTAACACTACTGCATGAGTGGTCAAATAGATTTCACCAAATATATTAATGTTTTTTATATTTCAAAAATTACACAAAGCATCACCACTAGTGCTTAAATGTTCAAAAAAGATTTGACTGGCAAAATGTTTCTATATTAAAAAATATACAACCAAACTGAACAGATAACTTTTGCCTAATATACATATTTTAATGTTTAATAAAATAACACTAAATTAAGCAGCAGTAATATTCCCATCTCACTCCCACATCTAGATCTGTCCCGATTGATACAAACCCAGGATCTGATGCTCTTGTCAGGGTTATAGCGAGCTGCACATCCCTTCACAGCAGAGAGCAGTGTGGCACAAAGAGTCAGGCTAATGAGGCTTGAGTGGCACTGGCATATACAAAACGCTTGGCATCTCTTGGCAAACACATCCTTCTATCTCTCTCACTCTCTCTCACTCTTTCTCTCATCATCGCCATTGCTGGCTCTTTCCGCCAGACCCATGGTTTCCTGGCAGCGATGCCCGTCTCTGTATGCCATCCTGGGAGGCGTCATATCCCCTCCAGAGAGCTGGCCCCTGCGGCTGATGGAGCCTTTCAGTCCAGAGAATGGGGGTATTGTGAGGAATTGTGGGTCATGGCCGGAGTAGGCGACAGTTTGCTCATATACAGGCCCCTCACACACTCACACAGGGCGCTTAGAACTGAGAGCCAAAGATAGACATCCAACCTCTCAGCTTTAAAAATGCCTCCTCAGGAAGTAGCTGTGTGAGAAAGTGTGTGTGAGAGAGGTGCATGGCAACACTGGAAGTATGCTTGCAAGTGTTTGTGTGTGTGTTTCTCTTTGACCGCTTAAAAGCTAAAAAGAAACAATTTCACGGCATTGTGCATCAGCGTGTTTGTGTATGTGATTTGGTGCTTGCATACATGCTTTCATTGCCTTCACGTCCAGTGTTGGGGGTAATGCATTACAAGTAACGCATTACTTTTTAATTTTAGAGAAATATAACTGAGTTACTTTTTCAAAAAGGTTTTCTTATTTATGGACTGACAAGTTTCCTGACCCCATGTTGGGAGAAATCAGAAATACAGAGGCATTGTGCACACTGTATGAATACAGTGTAGCTCTAGACTAAATCTGAATGTGCACTCACTCTCACTCTCAAAAAACAGATTTAGTATTCATCAAAATGAACTAAAATAAACTCAGAATATGATGCAAACCTGCAATAATTAAATTACACAAATGTATCTAATCTAATTTTATTAGCCAATGTCTTTGCTGCTGACCTTTGATGATCCAGTTCAACCATAAATGAAGCAAAAATGACTGCTTCATTGTTTTTATTTTTTTTTTTATTGCTGAAGATTATTGAACTTTCTTCTGTATTCTACTTTACAGATGTGAATTTACTTTTTCTTCAGCCTGAGGTTTATTTGT
>JAUMHE010000021.1:929657-950036 GCA_032359235.1 Enteromius mattozi
TGTATACACAAATAAAAACATTTTATACTCATTTATTTTAAACCACAAAAATATATTTATATGTAACTTTTTTGTTCGTCAACTTAAAAATGCGTGGCCCAAACTCATCGTAAAACTTTTGCATAATCGGCTACCCCGACTGTCTACATACCAGCTTTGGCAATGCTCTTATCTAACAAACAACAGTCTGCCAAATTTTGAGTGTGCCCTTGTCGATCTGATGCAATGTCATCACAGTTAGCCGGCCTTCAATAAGCTGAACACACACACACACACACACACACACATTGTGTTGTTTTCTCATATCGGGCCTGACTTTCATACTTTCACGTCAACAATCAAAACTCATCAGAGTCAGACAGGCTTCATTAGGTTACAGTAAATGACATGGACCTTTGCCAGGTACTATAAACAGGGGAGCAAAACCTTTGCTGCTGTAGCTGTTCCCTTGACTCCATTAGAAAACCACAACACTTAAAGCCTCTGCAGTCTGACTCCAATTTGCACTTCACTGACTCCAGACGTGCAAATGGGCTTACAACCATGCTAAAAGAAGTACTATTGAGTTTTAACTGTGAATTTTTGTGTGAAAAGGTCAGGAGAGGGACGTGCCAAGCAAACAGATGAGGGAATCCAGACATTTTAAAATGAATATTTAACATTAGGATATTCACAAAATGCCAGCCAAACCCACAAGAGATTTTATTTTTATCCTTATTTTGGCTTATCTTACACTAACCATGCCTGAGCTCGCAGAAACTCTACTGACAATATCAGAGGTCTCTGACCTGCATATTTAGTGCGATCTCTAACCTCTAAGTGCATTCAGGGAATGTACTTCACCTGTCTCTCTGCTATTCTGGTCCCAGCCGGGTGAAAACTGCCCAGAGCCGCTCTCCAATCTCCAATTAGAATTCCTCACATCAATTCTTCACAGCAACAATTGCAACTGAGTGAGAAAGAGGCTGTTTATGGCTCCTGGCCCTCCACCCCCGCCACAGAATGCAGCCATGTGAATGAACGCAAGTATTAAAAGCTTTCTGAAACAGGTGTTGTTTAGCAATGGGAGACGATGACAGATCTTCTGGACATGGAGTATTTGTTCCCTTCGAGCTTGCCCGGGGAACGGAAAAATGAATATAACAGAGAAGGTGAGGTTCACACTTGGATGCGCAAACCACAGATGCTTCCTCAAAGTGTTTGTGTTTCAAACCCACAGTGAATTTACAAGACGCTTCTGCTCATCCTTCTGTAATCCGGCTTTTGCTGAAAGCCATAAGGATGGAGTTTAAAGGCATCTCTGTTGTGCGCCTGCATGTCTACCATATAATACATGCATTTATAGTCTCAGCTCCGGTCGATGTGTGACTGATTTTGCTGCTGTAGTCTATATGAGTGTGAGAAGAAGATAATCTGACAAGAGTGGCTACAGGCCTGTAACGATCAGTTTGTACTGTAAACACTTCAGGCTGTAATACAGTATGTTTTGTGGCAATGGGTTTGCACATTTTGCACTTTATGCTTTTAACATCAGCTTATGCACTCCCTAGGAATCAACAGACAACAACAGTGCGCAGTGCTAAAATAATTATTAAATTATTGAGTAAATTATGATTAGCAATTGAGTTTATTTAATTGTGTATTTGTTTTTACATTTAGATGCATTACTAATTTTATAAAAATGTTTAAATTAAATCTTTTGCTAATCAAAAAATGAATATCGAATTATGCTGTATGTATTTGTATGCATTATCATTTTTGTCCTGTAGTATTTAAAATTTATTGTTATCATTTATTTATTTAAATGGCAGTATTGGATTTTAATTTTGTATCTGTTGCCAGCCATAACATCAAAATGATTATCTTAAAGAAACCAATCCAAGATCCATAATAATGCTTTCTAAAGAAGTGCATTTCTCTATTGTCCTCTCACATCAAAATCCACCAACATATCTGTTTAGAACTGTTTTAACTTACAGCGTTTGATCTGTGCATATTTCTCTCCTGATCCAGATGAGACAGCTTTTTTTACTAGAGAAAGCAATATTATGAATAGGATTTATTTTAGCCAGAAGCTTGTGAAAGTTTAAAGATAAAAATGCCTTGATGGAATTTTTTTATTATTATAAGCACCCAGCTCTTTCACTTCACAAGATGTTAATTGATGGAACAGATCATGTGGATTATTTGTGGATTATTGTGATTGTTTTTATTAGAACTCTCATTCTGACGGCACCCATTCACTGGTGAACACGTGATCTAATGCTAAATGTTTTTTGATGATAAATCTGCTACTGAACATTATTTAGTTTTGCGCAAGAAAGCAGAAATAAAACTGTAAATTATAGACAAATATTCGCTGTAGGTATTGCTCACAGAAAGGTATCTAAAATGTTGTATATGTTGTGTCTGTTTTACTCAAACAAACATATGAATGTTCATGTTTCTTTGTTTTTCATGATTATGTGGAGCAGCTGAGAGAGGTCATGCTGGGTTTAGATCACAACAGTCTGAAGGACAGATTATGATAATTCAGCTTTGTGCTGGTCACTTTAGTCAGTGCATGTACATTGTGTACCCCAGAGAGAATCAAATATAATGCAAAAGGAAAATATGTGTGGGAAAAAAATGAACGTGAGATCATCTCACATGTTCCTACTGCCTGCCAGAAGGCAGCACACATATGCGTATCATTTTTTTAAACAAACTTCAACAGAACTTTTCAAGGACATCCAAGTAAGGTCACCTCAGGCTAAACTGAATGCATTAATGTAACTGGGTCATTGTACATGTGCTCAAGTTCATTGTTAATTTTAGGCTGTTTATGGACAACGGATGACAAACATTTGCATATACGCCGCATAATATAAACCTGTGAAACATGCAGCAGCAAAAGCTTCTGCAATTCAGTCAACATGCTGGTGGGACAGAGATAATTTGTTTGTGAAGGCCCGGATTCAGATTTCATTCCAGTGATGCACTTGTCTTGAAGAAGAGAGTATAAATCAAGTCTGCATCCATTGATTTTAGTGTGATTGTGGAGAGGTCTCACATATGGATGTGGTTTAGGCTCATATGTCATCCGTGATAAGCAGAGAATCTGCTTCACCCATGTATGTATTAGATGTCCATAGATTTTAATCCATCAACTGAGGTTGCAACCCAGTCACGCTGACAGATTGCCTCCCATCCAGGGTCACAGATCCAGCTCTTAACTGAGACGTCCTTACAGGAAAAACAGCTATTGCTTAGTTAAAAGATAGGTCTGGTCTATTGGGAAATTTCGCCAGTGAGACCTCTGCATCTGGCTGCGTGTTGTAATACAGGACACCCATTAGCAGGGTCATATGGTGCCCTGGATAGTTCAGTGTTTAAGCAGTCCTAAATAGGTCCGTTTTAGGGCAGCAGGATTACACAAAGAACCAGGATGATGCTCACAATGTAAAGGCAGACTTATCAGGGCCCCAAATCGCAAATTTAGTCCTGCTGTGGTTTATTAAAAAGGCAAAACTGGTCAAAACAGGGCATCTGCACCTGTTCAGTGATATTAAACCCTGCTCCAAAATGACCTCATAGCGGCAGACCTCATAAATCACATGCCGATACATATGAGGGTGTGATGAGAATGTTGAGTGACCAAGCAAAACAAACCAGTGATCAAGTAAGTGCTTTTACCACTCCGCCCCATCAACCGGTGATAAATCAGGCCCTGCTGTGCATTACAACTCTTCTGATTAAAGTGCTCATCTGGACCGGCCCCAAAGCTTGCGCTCCTTTAGCACTGGCTCACGCGGGGCGCGACGGGAATTTGCTGTGCTGCACATCACTAGCGGTGCGGGATGCTCTTTGAAATCTCATTAGAGAGAACTTGCACAGTTGATTAGTGCTAATTAAGACATCTAGGACTGCCAGGCGTCTTAAAAGCCAGTGACCGTGTGACCTGAGACAGAAAGGAGAACACACCTGGTGCACACACTGCGAGTTGACCACTGGGGTCCTGACTATTTTTAGTTGTATTAAAGTAATATGTGGCTCATAGGACTGATCTGGCCCTGTCAAGTGGGCTTTAATAAACAATGCAACAGATCTATCTATCTATCTATCTATCTGTCTGTCTGTTTAGCTATCTATCTATCTGAGTCAATGATTCTAATCAATGCTTTATCAATTAATCTGTCTATCAGTCAATTAAAATGAATTAATCAACCAACAAATCGGTCTATCATTTATTTCTTTTTTAATCAATCAATCAGTCTATCTATCTATCTACCAATCTATCTAGATTCAGTGAGTCTAATCGCTCTGTCAATCAATCCATTAGTCTATCAATCAAAGAAAATCAGTGAATGAGTCAATAAATCCATATCTACCTATCTGGTTAAACCAAGGCTTTCCTGTTCCAGTTTACAAACTAGTTGCTATTTTTAGGGAAATGATTTTAATCATAATTTTTAAAAGTTTATAAAAGAAACAAACGTAAATCATTCAATATAAAAACGTACACATGCCTTCTACAATATCACTTCTACACTGGAAATCAACGTAAATAAAATTATTTTGATTACAATTGTAGGCTATAATAAATCCGTCAACTTTGTGTTTTTTTTTTTTTTAAGCTTAGAATATTTTAATATACAACAAATGTTTGCCATCCATGTTTGGCTGTGACCAAATTAGTTACTACCAAATTAGTCGTAACCCTGAACTCCAAAACAAACATTGTTTTAAATATAACCTGTATAAACTATCGCAAGGAAAAACAGAAAGCGGAACTCACCCGCTTCCCTCACGATGTCTGCATGGAAGCGATATCATAGCTCTCCAAGTCTCTGTCCATCTCGGTTCGCAGTTCCTCACTTCTGCACAATGTCCTCTAACATCGTGCTCAGAAAGACGACGAGCATGTCTTGAGACGAGACCCGAATGTTTTTAATCGCTTTGCTCCTTCATTAATTCCTTCTGTCTACGACACATCCCTCCTGGGTCTTGTAGGATAATTGTAACCTTAATTTAGGTTGGCTGTTCTCTGCGCTGACGCTCCTCTAACTTCCAGCTCCCACCTGCCCGTTTCAGTACGAGTGAACATCCGAACCCCAACGGTTTTAGAGAGCAGATCGGTGTTTACTGGTCTGTTCAGCAGAGCTGATGAAGGATAACACCTCTTGAGGGCACTCTGAGAGAATGACAGATATTTGCGCGGCTTGGCCAAATCTCCGGATTTAGGTAAAACAGCAGATGGTTGCCTGAATGAGACTCGTGGCTTGTAGATGGTAGAAAACATCTCATAGGACACATGTTAGCTTCAGTCGATTTATACGATACAAAGACTAACAGTGTTAAAGCAAAAGTGACTTTTGTTTGTGGAAAACTGGTTTTAATTGCATTGTATTTGTCGAAAAGAGAACAGTAGCTTATTCAATATATATATATGTCAGAACTTTATGGTAACAGTACAGTCACAATATTAAACGAGTTACAGAATAGCACAGATTTTACCCATAAAAAAATCATTAAAAATATCATGGCCTAAATATCAATTAAAAGACTTGCACATAGGGAATTATGGGTAGCCTGTGCGATTCTATAAATAGCCTATAACTAATATAACATAATATATTGGTAATAGCCTACTCTTATGTTGCCTATTACAATACTAGTAAATACAAGTAGGCCTATTGCCTTGTATAAATACTATTTTTGCATATTATTTCAGTATTTTATGAGATTATTCATTGTTGTTACTTTCAAATCCATCTATCTGTACAACATTTTGCTGTAAAATTACATGGTTATTGTCTTTTAAAGTATCTAGTTTTAATTCTATATGGGTATAAGGTAACTTGGCCAGTTGTCAGTTAGGTTTTATTATCATTTTTTGTTAACATAACTTTTCTTTTTTACAGCATTGGCTAATACAGTGCAATGAATAAATCACTATTTGTTTTTCATAAGGCTTTGAGTCAGATGTGCAGGCTTGCAACCAAGATCCTCGAATATGCTGACCATGGTCAGATCTCCCAGGAATACTGCAGTACTAAAATAGCTTTTATTAAATAATATTTAAGAACTGTAGCCATTCACCTTGCTTTTAGAATATGCAAAGTTTCAACATCTGTAGAGAGACAACAATGTTATATAACTTGTGTTAAAACATCTCTGTGGTTAATCAGAGTGTGGCAGCTATTTTAGCCCTCATGCCAGGATGAAAAAGTCACAAAATCACTAACATTTAGACTACATATATTCTTAAGTAACTTAAGTGCCTTTTAATGGGCATCACACAACATTAACCAGCACTATTAATGTAAAACATCATCTTGAATTGAATTTTCTTTTCATGCGAGGAGGACAGATATTTCACCCAATGAACCATAAATGTTAATTCTGGCCCCAGCATATAAATGAATAACAGAGGTGTGATATTTAGTCTCAAAAACAATGAATCAGGCAAGTCATGCCATAGACACCGCATCCGTTTGCTCATAATCATCATAAGGATATTCCCTAATGGCAGCAGATTTATTGCCACATGGTTGTTTACTTCTGTTACAACCCGTTGCTAGAGTAAGTCAAATGGAAACAGAGATACCTGCACTAGAGTAGCACACATTAGTGGTTTGGGAGAACAGTGACACCCTCCACATTGCCTGTAGGATTTTAATTAAATCTGGCCACAAGAGGGAAAACATTTCAAATGAAGGAAGGGACTGAGAGCAGAAACGTCTCTAATATAGGAAACACTCACCTTTATCCTCATTTAATAGCTCTAAGTTCTTTAAACTTCATGAAAGTAATACATCACAACAAGACTGGCCTATTTTGCCAAACACTTTGTCTTTTCATCGTACCAGCGACATATCGTATAATATCATGCTTGCATGCTCAGCTTAAGCTACAGTAGCACTTATTAAAATATATTTGAATGAACCATATGCACCTATCTTTTAGATATTTATGTGTATATTTAGAACTTGGAAATTAATCGTGATTAATCGCATTCCAAAATAAAAGTTTTTGTTTACATTTTATATGTATGTGTACTGTGCATATTTATTATTTATAAATAAATACACAAACATACAGTATATATTTTGAAAATATTTACACATGTATATGTTCATATTCTTATATTTTATATTGTATATAAATATAGTCAATATATAAACAACATATTTTTCTTAAATATATACATGCGCGTGTTTGTTTGTATTTATATATACATAATAAATACAGTATACACATATATAAACAAACAGTTTGGTTTGTCAGAAAATTATATAAATGAGAGCATTTTGTCATTATTTCTCATTCAGAGTGTTTTTTTTCAGTAACACTTAAAGCCTTAAAGGGTTATTAAAGAGTATAATGCATTATAATTATTCATAATGTCGTAAATAATTTAAAAAGCATAGGTTAACAATGAAGTGTTATAATGTATTAACTGTGGTTACAATTACTCATGTGATGCTCATGTAAAATGCATTATAAGGTGAATACAAGGCATAATTAATGCATTAAAATTATTTTTATAATGCATTATACGTAAAGGCTTTAAGTAAAGTGTACCGTTTTCTCCTATTTTCTAAAATGTCTTCTGCAAAGCTTGGTCTTGGTATAGCTGGGATTTCTTCAGTGTTGTAAACAAAGCCTTACTGCTGTTTGTTGTATATTTAAAAAGGATTGTCAAAGGATGTTTATCTCGTATCCCAGCACAACCTTCTGAAATCTACTACATCATTCCCAGCTGAATATTTCTCTCTCTCTTTTTTTTTCTGTGCATCCACTGACACAACAATCTCTTGACCCGCCTTTATAAATGCCGTACTGACCTTGGCTTAGAGTAAGACGGGATGCACACTGATTTGTATTGGTTAAATCCTGCCATCACAAACCCCCAGATCCCTGTGCACGTGGCAGATGGGACAGTTTTGAAATTGTGAATGTGCTCTTGCTTTTCAAAGACTGGTTGTCACGCTGCAACAATGTATAGTTTGCCAGGCCTCTGTGTCTCAACTCTAATCCCCAGCATGTGGACATCTGTGCATCAATGGTGGCAGCACTGGGAAAACAGAAACAAGCTCCTGTGATGGGATTTATGAATGGAGTGCCTCTGCTTCAGCACTTTTTACACATAATATAACATAATTAAAATATATAATGTAACATTTAACTATAAAATACTACAAATATTCATTAAAAACTCCCATTAAAAAAGTGAAATTAAAATGTTTGTCCCTATGAAATCACTCATCATTTGCTCATGGAATCACGTTCAATGATGTTTTTAAAAAAAAACCATCCCAGAATGCACCTCATGAGGCTGGCTGAAAGAAATCCAGAGAGTTAAGTAAATTTAATAGTATTGATTTGTTAAACATCTTTCGGTTACCTGCCATTTGTGTTCATTTATAATTATGATGACTTTACTATTTCACTAAAATGTGAAAAATACGTCTTTAAGTGTTTCCAGACTAGGTTGTGTTTAGGACATATACAATAGTGCCCACAAAAAAGGGAAGTTTGATGTATGCCACTGGAGCTCTCAGTCTGAACAATAAACTGTAAAAAAAAAAAAACTTTGTCTCGTGACAGTCATGGGAGCAGACACATGACTGCAGCAAGGCATTCTGGGTTTCTTCAGTTTTGTGGTTAGACTGGAATGTAAAGTAACAGGAAACAGATGAGTTCACTGCTAACAGCTAGCTGAGTAAAGGAGGAGGTTTTTTTTTTTTTTTTTTTTGCTGTGTAATGTGACTGAACATTTGTCATGCAGGAGCTATTTAAATGTATATTAATACAGGGTCAGGATCAGATGAACAATAAAAAAGCAAAAAAAAAAAAAAAATTCTAAAGCACGAATGAGCAGGTGTGTATTACCAAAAAATGCTTAATTCATTTAATGCATCCGGTCAAAGTCAATCCTTCCTATTAGGTGTTGCAGTTTAATATGTAATAATATCAAATGAATTCCAGTGAACACTTTGCTTTACTGAGAAACTGCAGTACATGAGATGCACAGCATCCGAAGGATCTTTCTTCCTACACTGGAGAAAAAAAAAGAGTTGTTGAGTTTAAGTGCTAGGGCATTTTATTATTATTATTATTATTATTATTATTTTATTGACTATTTTGTACATTTGGTGAATAATGTGCAAATTAATAATAATAAATTAATAAATTAAATTAATAGCTGCTGTGTACCACAAATGATTTTTTGCAAAACTGACTAAGGCTAATGCAGTTTTTAAGATGAATTGAATACCTTTGGGACATACTTTTTTGTTTCCCATAACAAAGCTGAATACATTCTTAAATTTAGTCTTCTCAGTCTTGTCTCTATGTCAGCAGGCTGCTTTTGGCCAGTGATATTTTTGGGTTTGCTTGTATGTTTGTGAGTAACCTGCACATAGTGTGAACAACTAACATTACGGGACTTTCCTCGACATACATTTATATCCTAGTGCTGACCGCATGCCTATACAGTAGACATCATGGGACAATTTTTACATAGACCTCAAGCAGTGACGCACTGCACAGGGAACTCAGGTTGTTGACTAAGAAGCAGAAGTGTTCATGCCACGCTAGCATGGCCCTAGGAGAACAGAGCTTAGAAAGAGATGCTATTGGGTATATGCAAATTATTTCACAAAAACAATATAAGGTGTCTCTAAAATAGTATACTTTCTGTTGTCAATACTGTTGGTTTTAGTACATTTTATTTTAATTTCAAATACAAATCTCTTTCTACGACATTGGCATAGGTCACGCTATTCCCAACTTCCCACTTTTCCTAAATCTGTAACCTGACTCCTGACATCATTGCTCTGAGCCGGTGTTTAAACGATTCCAGATGATGCGGGTCTTCCTCCTTTTCCCGCTACAGGAGCAACTTCCTCAAAACTTCAGCATATAAAGAGGTCGTCCACTAACCCAGTTTCATACCAGCATCCATCTTTTGTTCTGAACTTCTGGAAATCGTGCAGGTAACCGAGGTTCCTCATCCGCACTCTGTTCTTCTTTTTAACTCGTCTGAAATGGTTTGCATAGCTTATATGTAAAGTTATGTGAAAGGCAGTTTAATACTTGAAACAAAAAATCGAAACATTTGAAGTTGTGGGTGCAGCTTTGTTGCAACCACTTTCGCTTTCCTTTTATTCTTCACGAAACCTTTAAACACTTTTTAAAAAATATAATAGCACGGTAAATTTCTTCTAGCTCGTTTCAGAAGTTAACCCTTGAACCTTATTTATCGAAAATGACTGAGTAAGTTTTACTGCGGTCACTGTGGTTGTGGTTTACAGTAAACACGCCACGTACAGTACGTTGCAAGAGCGCCGCTGGAGTGATATATTTCGCAGTGTGGCTTTACACCTCTGACTGTAGGTCTGTTTGTCAGGGCAGAATGCTTGCGTTTGGTGGAATCACCCTACTCGTGGTGGCGTGGTGTGGACTAGCTCACACTCTGGAGAATCTCACACTGGATGAGGCTTGGGAGGGCTGGAAAATCACCCACAAGAGGGAGTACAATGGCTTGGTAAGTAACAGCCTCTGAAGACAACAGACTAATATTTGTTTCCTTAGGGTGCCAAAAAAGGTTAATGAAATAGACTGGGTTAGTGTTTACATGAAAAGCCATCTGTTTCTCCCTTCTCTGGAAAAAAGAGAGGAAAACTAGCTCGTATTTTTATGACTACATTGATTGGAATGTACTGGCTAAGTTTCTTTGTAAGAGGGCTGTGCTTTTACTTGACACTGGAGCTCAATAAGAAAAAAAAGTAATTTTTATTGTTTGATATTTTATAGATTTTTAGTTATTAGGTGCAAGATTAGATGGAAATGTACTCACCCAGACCATTTCCTCATCAATGGATCCTCTGCAGTCAATGGTGCCGTCAAAATGAGTTAAAACATTACAACAATCATCAAGCAATCTACATGATTCCAGTTCATCAATTAACTCTTTGAGAAGCAAAAAGCTGCATGTGTTAATAAACAAATCAATCAAGATATTTTTAACGTCAAACCATTGCTTCGAGCTAAAATACAAGTCTTCTGTTATTCAAATTAATATATGGTTCAGGTTTTTGCAATGTAGGTGGTGGTTTATATACAGTTTGAGAACCAAACACTTGAGCCAAGTGTTTACATGTGTGTTTTATGGTGGACAGAATGAAGAGTCTATTCGACGGGCGATTTGGGAGAAGAACATGCTGTTTATTGAAGCCCATAACAAAGAATATGAACTGGGGATTCATACCTATAATTTGGGCATGAACCATTTTGGAGATATGGTAAGTGCCTAATTCAGTGTGCTGATATTTTGCTGCTGTGAAATGTGTAATACATTGTCTTACAAACATTTGCCAGTCTTATACAGGTATGTTGGAAAACTGTATTTATGTAATCCTGACCCTTTAAGTTTAAGATGTCGCACTCTTGCTAAACCTGTTTGCAGAGTATGTAACAACCGTGATGTTCTATCAACAAAATATGTATTATAAAGGCATGTTTACCTAGATCCTAGATCCAACTTGATAACATTTTTGAGGGCTGATCAGCAATTTTAATCAAGTTTTTTTTGTCTAATGCTTATTTCTCTGCAGACTCTAGAAGAAGTGGCAGAGAAAGTCATGGGACTTCAAATGCCCATGTCCCGGGACCCAACTAACACATATTGGCCTGACAACACAGTGGAGAAGTTGCCCAAAACAATTGACTACCGTAAACTGGGATATGTGACTTCTGTCAAGAACCAAGTGAGAAAATAACAAAATATTTCAATAATATTGCCGTAATATTTCCTTATTATGAGAAACACTCACACGATCAACCCTCATCCTTAAGCGCTTTCACACAAATTTATCTAAAAATATCTACCATATCATCTGTTGTTTCATCCAAACTATAAATATCACTGTACTTAAGTGCCATCCAGTGGTCAAAAAAAGTATAGTGTTTTAGGGTGTCTTCAGTGTTTTTTCTCTCGCTCTCTTCAGGGTTCATGTGGCTCATGCTGGGCCTTTAGCTCTGTCGGAGCTTTGGAAGGTCAGCTGAAGAAGACCAAAGGTCAACTGGTGGACCTCAGTCCTCAGAACCTGGTGGACTGTGTGACTGACAATGACGGCTGTGGAGGAGGATATATGACAAATGCCTTCAAATACGTCAGTAACAACCAAGGCATTGATTCAGAGGAAGGCTACCCCTATGTTGGAATAGTAAGAGTCAGCTTTGCTAAACAACATCTTTTCAATGATTCCTTATGTTATTTGGTTAAATGCAAATGAGTTTTTTCCATTGGTTTTAGTTATTAGTGTTTTGAGATCACTGTTTTGTGAGTGAAAAAGTATGCTTGTTGGGTGACAACTTTTGATACTTATGGACGAATGACTTAATTTGAGACACATATGAAGTATTTTGGCTGTTTTAGTGCATTTTTTGATGTGCAAAGCTTCCAGATCTGCATGGAGAATTTGAAAAAGGTTAACTAAATTTTGAGAAATGTGTCCTAGTGACTGTGAAAAAAACAAAAATAAATAAATAAAAAGTCAGGACAGTAATGATTTTTCATCTCACTATTGCCCCTTCAGGACCAGCAGTGTGCCTACAACAGCTCAGCGAGAGCAGCCACCTGTAAAAGGTATAAAGAAATTCCTGAGGGTAATGAGAGGGCACTGACTTCTGCCGTGGCAAAGGTGGGACCTGTGTCAGTGGGTATAGATGCCATGCAGTCCACCTTCCTGTACTACAAAAGCGGTACTTAACATATCAACTTTACATCATCTACAGTGTTTTGTTGTTGTTCTGATGAAAATTTTATAGTGAAGGATAAGACTATAATCTTGACTCCCTACTATGTCCAAACCCCATTTCTAGGAGTGTACTATGATCCCAACTGCAACAAGGATGACGTCAACCATGCAGTTCTAGCTGTTGGCTACGGAGTCACACCGAAGGGCAAAAAATACTGGATTGTGAAGAACAGGTAAGGAAAATATGTTAGAAGAAGAGTGCGGCATTGTTAAAATAATAACGTAATGATTCAAAAGAACAATTGATGAAAATGTTCATTAATGAATATGTTAATAAAAAGTACATGTAAATTAAAAACAATACATTTAAATATATAATAAATAAATAAATCTCCATGTTGTCATATTCAGCATGTAATAGTGTACAATTCTCCTAATCCATCTGATTTTTGTTTCTTTTTCTGAAGTTGGGGTGAAGACTGGGGGAAGAAGGGGTACGTCCTGATGGCTCGTAACCGTAACAATGCATGTGGCATTGCCAGCCTGGCCAGTTTCCCTGTCATGTGAGAGCTGGAAGTAGGGACCAAACATAGGACCAAACTTGTCTGCTGCTGACCAATAACAAAAGGGACTCGATCACTATCAGTGTGCTCCAACATTAAATAATGATTGGGGAAACACTCTCTAAAAGATGCAGTTGATTTGAAAACCCCATGGTTAAGTGCTATTTTCCTCTTGTGTATTAGATGTCTTGATTTTAATCCTGTCAGTTTGTGCAATATTTGAAATTCAAAAGGGAAATTTTGATATTGTGTATACAGTCTGTTAAACTTTTTTTATTTCCCCTGGTGGGATCTGATCTTTGAAACACTTGTTTTATTATGTTTTCATTATACAGATTACCATGTTTTTATTTTGTGAAAATATTGAATAAAAGGTTTAATTTTGAGAACATCATATCTGGGTAAAAGAATCTTAATGTCATCATTTTCATAAATGTTTTACTTCACTGAAGCTCAATCACATGTTAATCACACTATACAGTCAATATCACACTTCTGTACAAAAAACATATATAATAAATGACATTCAGAGAATAAAACTTTGATTTTAAATTCAGAGAACTTGTCGTTAAACCATGCACTGCAAAAAATGCTAAATAATAACAATAATAATAATAAAGCAAAATAATCTGCCAATAAGGTAAGCAAAATAATCTTGTTTTCTGTGTGAAATAAGATTATTTTGCTTACCCCATTGGCAGATTATTTTGCTTGTTTCAAGTAAAAACTCACTTAATTGTTAAATGTTTTGCTGAAAACGTCAATATCTTTTCTTGTCTAGAAAATCCTTCTTGATTTAAGAATTTTTAGATATTTTGGCTGGAAACAAGACACATAATCTAGTCTTGCAAAGTATTTTTTGCAGTGTGGTATCTGTATTATATAGCATGAAGACTTAGTTTTAGTTGTGTTAAGGTGGAAGAGAAAGCATCAGAGCCTTTATTTTGGGAAGGTGAAACCAAGAGAAGTCAAGAAAAGACACAACATACTGAACTACGAACTAAACAGTCTGGGCTGTTTAAACAAAAATTACAGTTATGTGTTCAGTGGTATGAAATCATATGACCATAACTGAATCACTTCCCCATTCTCCAGATGAATGACCCAGCCTTACCCTTTTATTTTGTACCCGCATCTTCACCTTCAGTAACTGTCATTTAAAATCTCTGCCGTTTAAAATCCAGTGCCTCATTTTTGTGTGTCTAGCCTCTGTATGCTTCTTTGCTCGAGGCCTCTGCAAAGAAAATAAATAAGAATTTAATTCAGAAAGCTCTGCATGGTCTGAAAAGTAACATGACTATTTAAAATGGTGAATGCAGAACACTCCCCTTTCAGTTCTGCATGTTTGTTTGTGTACTTTCTAAATGAATGCAAGCTGTCTGCTTAGCAAATGTTCCCCAGAGCGTTTGTTCCAAAATATAACCACAGACCACATCAGTGTGAAATGAACTGATAGATGTTCTGGAAATTCACAAAATTATTTTTCTGAGAGACAAAATATAATCATCATTTTAGCACTCAGCATTACCTGTAGGTTCTAATACTAACTAGTAATTCCCCTTATCAGCACACTTTTCATCATTTTAAATGTAGATAAATAATTTCAATCTAAATCAGCACCAGGTCAGCACAAATAATTGTCAAATCATGATGATGACTCATTTATAAGTGAACAGTAAATGCTGCATGAATGGGAAAATTAAGTCACGCTACCAATTGTTCCAGTTCCGCAGTGCTTACGTGGCCTTTATAACAGTGGTTAGAAATGTCATTCTAAGCATAACATGTTCATTTAGGAGCTAAACCTTGTGGTACACTCTCAAAACCAGATACCAGGCCAGCAGGTGTTTTAAATGTCATGTGCTTGCTTGTTTAACCACATGATTTCCTCTGGCTGTCTTCCTGTTTCCTGTATACTTTCATATAGCATGTAATAAATCGTAACTGTGGGTGCAGGTCTCAACTGCAAGGTTGTTATCAATTCTATTTCGTCTAAAATTAAAAATAGTCACTGTGCATCGCTTGAGGAATACCTTCCTCCGGTGTTTAATATAAGTTTCGCTAGATGGCGATCCAAACACAAGAAAAGGACGTACTGTAGAATAGAAACATTTTCGTTTCCGATTGATGTGAAACTCAGATCATAGTGCCTACCTAGACAGCTTCTTGAAACAGAGGTGTATTTCCACGAATTGTAGATGACTGTCTTTAATAATTCAGTTAGCAGGTCATCTGTGAGCTGCTGCTGCTGCTATTTTCTTCATAGTTACAGAGTAACTTCGCTGGAAACCCCCTTTTAAAGAACTAGGATATAATTAAACAAAGCCTCGGACACAATTTTAGGTTACTGCAAGTTGCCATGTATCTTGCATATAATTATTTTCATTATTAACAGTAGTTTTTTTTATTGTTATATCTGATAATTTGATTAAATGATTAATAATAAATAGGCCTACTAATATTCGTTAACTAGCCTAACTTTTCATGGTATGATTTTACTTACTACTTTAATTACATTTAAATTTTAATTAGATTTTTATATTTGATTACAATAAATATAGGTTAGACTGTATTATTTATTTAACAGGGCGAAGCAAGAATTAAACAAAGGCATCTGTGCCATATCACAATAAACTGAGATTAGCACGTGATGGAACAAAATAAAAGCAGGAACCAGGAACTCAAGACGTTCATCATCACCTCCTCTACAAACCACTAGAAGTGCAGCTTAAAGAGAGTGCACAGGTGAGACGAAACAGATGACCTCATTTTGTGTTGCTGTTATTCACCTTTGTGTTTAGTCTTGTCTCCTTTGTAGCGTTTCCTCCCAAAAAGTTTCTCTTTCGGTTTTAATTCAGGTGGCAAATGGTTTTATAAGAACATTTTCTTCAAATCGATTTAAAATATCTCCAGTGTTTTATGTAGTAACTTTGGGCTTAAAGTGAAAACGCTCAAAAATCCTTAATCTGTCGTGGAATGAAGGATCAGGTGAATTCGATCAAACACTAGCGTTGGTTTAATTTCCGTTTCTTCTTCCTTCCTTCTGGTCAGTGTGTTCTCTTGTTCGGTTTAAATGGTTAACCTTTGAAATTGCCATTTCGCATCATTAATCCATCTAGTTAAAAGTAAGTTTTACTCTTTAGGGTTAAAATTGGACTTGTAAAAACGACCCGAGATATAATCGCCTACTTGATTGTTATGATGCAGGAAGAGTCGAGCAATTGCTATGGTTTACATAAGTACGGAGTCCGTAAATACTTGAGTTTATGAAGTCTTATCACGTTTTGAATTTCCTCTACCAGTTTTACAGCATTTGAATGTTTTAACTTCCTTTTACTGAATTTTAATCGGAGTTAGTTTACTTTTGATAGAAAAGTCAGACTTAACATATGGATTATTCAATAGATATGAACATTAAAAACAAACAAACAAAACCATAGACTGGTACAGAAGAAATATTGTCCATACTGTGACTGATTTAGTTGTGATGTTTAGGCCAACTGTCAATGCAATGAGAATAAATTGGCAGATTGAAATTTTGATGTTTGAATGCATGTCAGTTTTACGACCCATTTTGTTTTTGTCAGGACATGATGCTCGGGAGCTTGCTGTTAGCCGTGTGTTGTAGCGCAGCACTGGCCCATTTCAACTCAAATCTAGACCAGCACTGGGAGTTGTGGAAGAAGACACATAACAAGTCTTACTCCAGTAAGGTGAGAATATGAAGCTTCTTTAAGATCCAGAACCTTATTTACTTATGGATGCATTTTCATAATAGTGTTTTTGTGATGCTAAAATAATTTCATTACTGTAGTTTGAAGTGGTGTTGATGCTGTCCATTTTTTTTGAAGTTGTATTGAAATGTCTGTTTTTGAACTGGAAGTATTTACCAAGGATATCTATAATAAATGCAGTGATGGGAGTCTGACAAGAAGTCACGTGTGATCCCTGTAATTTGAGTGTTGTTTGTTTGCAGGTTGAAGAACTGGGCAGGAGAGAGTTGTGGGAGAGAAACCTTGAACTTATCACCCTTCACAACCTGGAGGCCTCCATGGGCCTGCATTCATATGACCTGGGCATGAACCACATGGGTGACATGGTGTGTGTGTGTGGGGGTTTTTCGTTCATGATAATCTGCATGCAGTAGCTTCCATTTTGCCCAAGTTCCAGTTTTGCTTCTGGCACACGAAACCACATTATTTCCATAGTTCTCTGGTACAATTTAACTGGGTTATTTTTGACAAGCTCTGTAGCTGACACCATTTCACCTACAGTCACCAGAATTTATACACGCATAGATCTCATCAGCCTGAACAACTATCCTCACACTAAGTGCTCTGGCCAACAGAAACTCCACTATTTTGGGTTATTTTAAGAATGCATAATTTTAGATTTTATACACGCATGTAATCCTAACTATTCATAGGATAAATCTTTTTTTTTTGTTTTTCTATCAGCTATAATGGCAAATAAATGCATAGAATCTGTTGCTATGTACTCTACTGTCAAAATAGTTTTTATCATTGTTTCATAAATGATTATGATTATGATCTATAAGAATTCTTACAGATCAGTAAAAGTTATTTCATTCGTTTTCTGTGTGAGCTTGTGTCTGTTTCACACTCTTGGTGTTCTAAAGTAACCCTTTCATTGCTGTAACACTAACAACCAGACTGTAAGAGGGTTAAATGCTCATGCCTACTTTTCTAATTAATATCTGTAAATAATGCTGCTATATGCTCATCCTAACCTTGTTTTCCTATTTGTGTCATGTTGGTTCAAAGACATCGGAGGAGATTCTGCAATCATTCGCCATGACTCGTGTCCCTACTAACTTTAAGAGGCAAACCTCAAATTTTGTGGGGTCTTCTGGAGCTCCTGTCCCAGATTCTCTGGACTGGAGAGAGAAGGGATATGTCACAAGTGTGAAGATGCAGGTATGAATGCACTCTGTTTGACACTGCTTAAAGTAGGTGGAGTGGTTATATTTACAGTTCACCAAAGTAAAATGGTTTAGTTGTTTTTCAGATCTTGCTCTTATGATGTCAAGTGAGTTGATCACATTTTGTCAGAACTTATCCTTTTTTTTTTTTTTTTCTTTTTTTTTTTTCCCTTTCACTTCCTTCATTTTGTTTGTCCAGTCAGTGCGTGAGGGAGTTTATTTCCCCTTTCCTGTAACTTCCTCTTTGATAATTTGGAAATTTGGCAACCAGCAACTAAGAACTGATTGGCCAAAATGCTGTTTCTGCAGCTTTACAAACCATTAAGTTCTTGTGCTTCCTGTTTTAGCAGTTTGATCACGTTTCTCTCTTTACTGTCAGGGTGCTTGTGGTTCGTGTTGGGCGTTCAGCGCTGTTGGGGCTCTTGAAGGTCAGCTGATGAAGGCCACAGGAAAGCTTGTTGACCTCAGTCCTCAGAATCTGGTGGACTGTTCCTCCAGTTACGGAAACAAGGGCTGCAGTGGTGGTTTTATGAGTTCTGCCTTCCAGTATGTTATTAGTAATGGGGGAATAGATTCAGAGTCATCTTACCCTTATGAAGGAGTGGTAAGTTGTGTGTTTGTGGTTTTTGTTTTTTGGTGGGGTATAAGCAGACAGCTATTTGGCGTCATATTAGAAGTGGCTAGGCCGGGTACCACAAAATCTGGACCATACCAAATTTAGAGCATTTTTAAAATGTAACAGTTTTCACCATTTGCGAGTGAGGTGTCTAATCTAATAAATAAATGTGTCCTACAGCAAGGGCAGTGCAGATACAATCCATCCCAGCTTGCAGCAAACTGCACCAAGTACTATTTCGTCCGTGAGGGAGATGAAGAGGCCCTGAAACAGGCTTTGGCCAGTGTTGGGCCCATTTCAGTGGCTATTGATGCCACCCGCCCTCAGTTTATCCTGTACCGCAGTGGTGAGGGTTTTTTTTTTTTGTTGTTTTCTTTTCCCTTCTTGTTGCATTTCTATGAAACTGATAACCAGATCTTAAATTGTTTTTAACAAGGGATTTTTTGTATCTGTCAACCACAGGAGTTTACAATGACCCAACCTGTACAAAAAGAGTAAACCATGCAGTGCTGGCTGTGGGATACGGTGCAATTGGTGGACAGGACTTTTGGCTGATTAAAAACAGGTACAATCACAACAATTAAGATTTGTGATCATAAATTGACTTAGTACGACCCTGAATTAATTATTTTATTTATTTTAAAGTGTGTTCCCTCAAAGGCTTATAAAACCAGAACATGGGTAACAAAACATTGAGGGGGAGTCCACAAATGCTGATTTGTTTTGTTCTACTTTAACAGTTGGGGTACCCATTTTGGAGATGGTGGCTATATCCGTGTTGCCAGAAACCAGAACAACATGTGTGGCATTGCCTCATATGCCTGCTTTCCAGTTATGTAACCGCAACACTGTTGAGTTGTATGAACATTTAAAAAGAAGAAATTCACTGTTTTATATTTCTTTGTAAATGCATGTTCTATGTGGTTTTACATTATTGTTGTCGTTTTTTTTTTTTTTGTTTTTTTTTAAAAAGTCTCTATTTTATGAATCTTACAAAATAAATGAATTTATTTTATCTTTTGTTTGGCTTGGCTTTGTTAATTTACTAAGGTAATAGAGTATATGTGCTAGGAATATGTTTGCAAAAACATCTACACCTTCAGGCAATCGGCCACGTTCATAAGGTAATATGAGGGGTAACTGTGTCTAAATTATTGCATAAATGTGGACAATGCCATCCACCTACCTGGTCACACCATAAAAGAAACCACCATATCACGGTAGGACGATGCACAAGTATTGCGCACAGTAAGCCTTATTTAAGTGCTCAGGTTTTTTTTTACTGTGTGATCTTTAATTAAAATATTATTTGGAAACAAATGATATCCCCATTTTCTGTAGAAATAAGTTAATAAAAGATTAAATGACCTGAATCAAAATATTTCAAGAAAGTATTGATTTTAGTAAAGATGTTGGAGCAAATAGACACAGCCTGTCGTGGTCACATCTTTCTCCCTCTCACAGATGTTCACCTTAGCGGAATGAGATTTTAGTAGGTAGTAAATTTTG
>JAUMHE010000021.1:965530-991654 GCA_032359235.1 Enteromius mattozi
CGTGTAAAATAATCGTGATTTCAATCATGACCAAAATAATCGTGATTATGATTTTTCCCATAATCGAGCAGCCCTAATGCAGATGAGGTTATGCATAGTAAAACTAGATGTTGTAAGCTCCGTATTGTACGTAGTTGCTTTAGGCAAAAGTCAGGATGGGGTTGTAGCTATGTATGCAAAATTGTTCTGACTAGGATTTGGAAATTTTGTGCAGGCTCTGGTGTATGATTATACAAATCAGAAGCTTTTTTTGTGTACAAACACTTTTTACACAAAGCTTTATAGTACATAAGGACCCTGTTTATTACATTTTATTACACGGCTTTGTGGAAAACTGTATTCTGATTGGTCAGTCGCCACATTCCAAAGTATGTTATTCCCAGATAACAACCGGTAAAACTAATAACACAGGCTCATCCGGGTACTACGCATCATCTTGACCACTAGTAATTATATCACTCCGCTGTCGCTGACAGTTTGGCGCCATCCTGTGGCTTAAAAATGCTTAACCACAAGTTCAAATGGAGGACTTCAACATTAAATTCAACGGGAAAAGCAAAAGCAGTGGATTTCAGCAGTGGATAGAAGATGACTTGACTGACTCCCCGGTTAAAACAAATGTTTATTATTGTATTGTATTATATTATTTATTTATTGTTTTATTATTTGCTTTTGGGGCAAGAGGCCGTGTAATAAGCGGGATAATATACAGCTAGCAGGTTGTTATCGCAGAATAAAGCCCTTCAGTCTTATACAACTTCCGATAAGCCTGTCGGGCTTTATTCTGTGATAACAGCCTGCTAGCTGTATATTATCCCTTATGTAGAGTCCAGCAAATAATATGGTTTTTGTCATGGAATAAATTGGTTGGTCCTTGTCTGAAAATATGTGCAGATATGTGAATAGATGTTTATTTGTTTATTTTAAAATACACAATCTAGATAGTGGTGTAGCTGGGGAAAATGGCCAATCACTGGAGGTGTCAGTTGGAGCGCGTACTGTCAGTACTAGAAGAGCTAGCACTGGGCTGTAAAGCCTGGGTGAGTAAGCACTGAACCCAGTAAAAAAAATAAAAAAGAGTGATGCAAACTGTGTGTTGGACGTCACTTTGGACGAGTTACAGGCCTCAGCCCTCAGCTCCCTTCTGCCCTTGGACAGCCTGCCTGGCTTCCAGCAGCTTTGTAAGCCATTTTTCTGAAACTTTAACCTCTTGTCAAACATCACGCGCAGAACCACAGCAGCCACAGATGGAGAGAGACAGAGAACTGGCCACTCCTGCAAAGCACGCCGAGATGGAGTGTGTCCAGACACTACACAAAGACAGAGATATGTTTGCAAATTAAGAGAGATTAAACGCAGAAAAAGGAAAGGCAGATCGCTTGCTGAGTACAACAGCTTTGTTCAATACAGATGATGTTTCATTCGTTTCCGTGCTTGTAATGAGTTGCATGTAGGTAAGACAAAGTGGATTTGAAAATCCTGATCACCAACAGATGTCGGTTGAGGTCCAGAGTGACTTTTTTTTTTTTATTACTTTGATGGCTTTTATGACAAAATAAATATGACAGCAATGCTGTTTCTCCTGTGAAAAGCTTTTGTCAGTTAAATGGAGATTATAGGAATTATAGAAATAATATTTTATTTTATGTTTTTATTTGGGCTTAATCTTAATAATACAAATGCATCAGTAATACATTTCTGAATAAAATTGAATGTTATGGCTGATAAAAGCTATTTTATTTTATTTTTTAATGGTGTATATAATATTTGAATGTATGTATATATGTGTGTGACCCTGGACCACAAAACCAGTCATAAGTGTAAATTTTCCGAAACTTATTATACATTACACATTGCAAATATATTTTATATATTATATATTATTCATGATACATTCCGAGATTTATACATGATCTGAAAGCTGAATAAATAAACTTTCCATTGATTTTTTTTTTTTTTCCTTTTTTTGGGGATAGGACAATATTTGGCCGAGATACAACCGTTTGAAAATCTGGATTCAGAGGGTGCAAAAAAAATCAGAATACTGACAAAATCACCTTTAAAGTTGTCGAAATGAAGTTCTTAGCAACTCATATTACTAATCAACAATTAATGTTTAATATATTCATGGTAGGAAATGTCTAAAATATTTTCATGGAACACGATCTTTACTTAATATCCTAATGATTTTTGGCAAAAGAGAAAAATCAATCATTTTGACCCATGCTGTGTATTTTTGGCTATCACAACAAATATACCCCAGCAACTTGTCACATATATAATGCTAAAAACTAATCAATCCTCTTTAGTAAATTTGGATGTCAGAACATTATAATATACATTATAATAGAAAAATGGATCATAATGAGATTTGCTTAATATTACATTACATAGTCTTGGTCCTTCAGTGAGAATTAAAAGACAGCATAGGTATATTAGAAATGAAATTTGTGCGAGTTTGTGAGTATGCACAAACAAATATAGAAACCAATACTAAATATTAAAAATGACGATGACCAATAAAATTGTGCATCCTTCATTACAAAAGAAGTTATAAACCCATATTGTCTCTTTTTAGCTGTCAAAATTTGACCACATAAATGTAATGAATATCATTACATTTCTTTTGTCGGTTCTGTGCAAACAAATACACCATGTGGATCACGTACTTGTGCACACATTGTGATTCATGAGGAAAGAAGTCGCTGCCTACACAAACTGTCATCTTTAAGAATGTAAGGCTAGCTGAGTAATGAGAGCTGAATGGAGACTGAGTGATAACCGTGTGAAATCGCTGAAGTGTGTCATTGTTTTTATTATTTCTTTTTTCTACTGACTCTTCTTTCCACCTGATTATGGAGTCATGATTACCCGGTTCGCCTCATTTGAATATTCAACCATATCCTCAGCCTCCAGTCTCCACACAGACACCTTTTTGTACTCGTCACATTGGTATGCTAGAATTCAAAGCTGAGCTCACATCCACGGGCTTTCCTCCCCAAACCGCCATCCGCCCCCCTCTCGATCTCCCACCCAACCTGCAATGCGAACTGCAGCTCTCCGTTTTAATTACTGTTCTCCATACATACAGGTTATTGATTGTCTCACTCCAGGGTGGTGGGCTTGGGGTTGCTCCAGATTTTGCTTTAAATGATCTCTTAATCACTTTATAATGGAACAACTCTTCCTGCTGCATTGATTACCTGCTTGTGCTGGAATTGTTGTGAGCCTTCAACTTTCTAATCTGGTTTTAAACTCTCAGGGCTCCTTTATAATATGTTTATTTCCCTGAATGCCTCAGGAAGGATGTAATGTTAACCGTTCTTCGCACTTGTGGTGGAAGATAAAGCATTGTTCATACATGGATAATCTGATATAGGTTATTATGGAGCCGTTTATGTTGCTTTCATCACCCTCTAATGAATTTAGAGGATGGAATCTGATTTGAAGAGTGAGTGGTTTCCTCCTGGGAATGTGCAAAACTACACATTTTTAAAATCAACTAGTCCGTGGGTTGCCTGAACTGGAAGCCCTGGGTAATTAGACTGCTTTCAGGTTCACCTGATGGATTATTGGATGGGTTTCTTAGGGGGTGTTTACATAAGACTAGTTATTATGTCCAAAAATGGCAAGACTGAGCTTGATGGAAGAGGAGAAGATTTTTCTCTTTGAATGTGGCAGGATTCATTTAAAGACGCTTGTCCAAGAATTTATTTTTTTTTTTTAAATAAAACATCCAATATTGAGATGTTTTTTTTTTTATTTTGTTTGGATTTAGATTAAAAATAAAATTAATTATTAATTTTACTTTAAAATCCCTCATCTAATGCTTGCTTAAAATTAATCTAAATATAAATTGCTAAATTTAATCTTTAGCATATCTCAATATTTTTATACGGTAATAATAATAATGATATGATAACTATTTTCGCTTTATTATTTAGCTTTTCTCGTTTATAATAATTAGACTAAATGGTGTGGAAACCTAATGGTTTTAGTACAATTGGTATATCAGCTTATTGGAATCAGTCGGAATTTTTATACTGCTACTATAGGGGTGGGTGATATGACAAATATGAATGAGTAATTTTATTTTTAGAGTACTTGCAAAGATGGGCATAGATTTTGACATACAGATGTGTGTGTTTAACCATTTAAGGCTTATAAAGGAGCAAAAATATGCTCCCGTGCTCTGAGCTCCATCTTCACATGCTTCATATAGTGAAAAAATTAGTAAATTGCATGTCATGCTAATTCTGATAATTGCATTTCAATGGCTTTAAATCAGTTGTTTTTAAACTGCAACGTTTAAAAACAAGTTTACATGATCACATTGTCACATGAGCGTGTTGATGGAGGCAATAGTCCAGAATCTCTACCAGCTGACAAATTTCTACCAATTTCTATTGTGTTTACCAGTATAGCACACCACTAATCGGTACATTCCTAAAATAAAACGGTAGGACTAGTCACTAATTGACTAATCGGTTGTTGATTCTCAGTTTTTGGGTTAATGCTGGAAGTGCTGATTGTTACTGAAAAGTTCACAGAGCTCTCAAACTCCCAAAATGGGAGCATGTAAACTCACGAATGGAGAGACTCAAACATCAGGCAAACAAAACCAGAGCTAAATCATTTATTCTCAGGTGTTCGGCATTATTGACATCCTCTATGCAAGAAAAAAGGCCTTTTATATGTGTGTTTTATATTATTGGCATGACGGTGACCTTTAAGAGTCTCTCTGAGTGTTTCAGGTTTGTTTGTGTTTTGTTTTGCTGTAACTTTTATAGGCGGCTATAAAGAGCATCTGAAATGCGCTCATCAGAGTTAGTGCTGGATAAATGACTTGACTGCCTCACTGCATGTTTTTAAAATGAAAATTTTTATGGCTCTAAAGAGTGAAACGGAGCAGGAAATTACAGCCTGAAGATAAGGAGATTCTTCCTCTCACAGAGGCCGTGGAATCCCAAGGTAGCGCAACACCACCCATCACTCAATCAGGACTAGCAGCAAAACACAGCCGAAGTTGAAATTTATTTTGTGTGTGTGTGTGTGGTGGAGCAGGCGGTAGTACTAAGACCTTGCATCTTGGTTAAAGTAATTGTATATACGATTTTAAAAAATACATTTTTATTACATATTAATGCATGTACAGTGGCCTTAAAAATACGCATGAAAAATGTCTTTGCATTATGAAACCAAATGCACATTATAAACCAAGGCACAAAATAACTTTAAAACAAAAATTTTACTTTAAAACTGAGCTCACATAGATTTGAGTGGGAATTATAAATCAATCACCTTGGAATCAATGGATTTGAAGTAATTGTGAGAAAAATAGTTCTGAGGAAAGCATGCTGAAAATTAATTCTAAGAAAAGCATGATGTCACTCGGCTGATATTTCATTTTTAATACATTAAAATTTTCAAGTGTGAATCAGACATGGCTAGTTTTGGTTAATGTTATTAATTAAAGCATTTTAATTTCATTGGATTTATTTGGAACTTGATGGATGCAAACCAAAAGATAAGATTATTTATAAGTCTGGCATTCATGCAAAAATGGCTTCATATTAAGTAACACTTGAACAGTAAATCTATTATTTTATTTTTTTAGATTATGAAATCTGATTTTATTGTATCGGATACAATGAGATTTCAGAATCTAAAATAAAAAAAAAGGAGATTCTGAAAACACACAACTGCACCTGCATATCTGTTCAATTCTATATTAATGTGCCGCTAACCTCTGCCATGTGCCTTAAAGGCATAGTTCACCCAAAAATTAATTTTGTTTTTAATTTTCTTTACTCACCCTCATGTCATTCCAAACCTGTTTGAGTTTCTTATGTTCAAAATAAAAGTAGGTATTTTGTAGAATACAGGTGATCAAGCACTTGATGGCTCCCATTGTTCGACACAAGAAAGAAACCTATACAGGTTTGGAACGACATGAATAAAAAAAATAGCAGGATTTTTATTTTTGGGTGGCTTGTCACCTGAATAAAACCCTGTTTTCATGCATAAATAATGTCAAGCAGTCATACCTGCTGATAGCCCTGCAAGTCTATTTACTGTCGCACAGAATACCCCATCATGCCATCCGCTTTGTGTTTGTGATTCATCCTCAGGTGTGTTTTAGCATCAACTTTGTAGTGTACATTTAGCGTGACCACTAGTGCCATTTTTCACTCCCTCCGATTTCCAAGCTCCCTATAAATAGAAAGTCTACTATGACCTTTGTAGATACTGCGAAGGCATTCTTGTGCAGTTCTCAGAAAGAGGCCGATCTGAAGGTTTAAAGCTCAGTATCTGCTTTGTACGTCTGAGCCAATTTCTGTGAGTGTGTGCAGATAACCTGGGTTTGATTTGGACCCTGTCGAGTTTTAGATTAGAAACAGACGTCCCTCTTGCACTATGTTTCTGCAAACGCTCTTTTAGAGACGGGGGTTATTTTTAGTCCTGGCTGTGGACGTGGGGGCCAGAATTGAGACTTGAGGAAGGGGTATAAAGTAACCCCCCTGGCTCTCAGCCAGAGCGCTCACTAATACCTCCCCTCCAACCCTTTCACATTCCTCAAGTATGTCCCACCGACAGTTAACCATATGATGACTCAACTGTGCATGTGGGAAGGGAAATGCATGTGTGCATGTACATCACAGTCTTTTTTGGTCTTTTATCCTTTCAAGCTATTTGTGATATAACAGGTACCAGCAAATATCTCTCTCCCACAGACACGCACACACACACATTTCTGGTGTAGTGCTTCCAGGCTGCTTCATTTGATCTCGCTTTATTGCTTTCTTACATTATCTGCGTGTTGGCCTGCAGCTCATCCCTGCGGAGCAATCTCTGATGTATGAAAAACAACTCGCCATAAACACATTTCAACCACAGAGACTGATATTACCCCTAATGCATCTCTCACTACAGGCATATACCTAGATTGTCTCTCCTCCGCTTCTCCTCTGTCTCTCTCTCTCACTCACTCTTTCTCGCTCTCCAGTCCCTTGTGTCATCATATAGTGATCACAGTGGATATTACTGGGGGGCGTTCAAGACTCCATGAAATAATCAAATCTGCCCCCCAATCCCACTCAAACCTCCCTCTAGACAGGCCCCCTAAAAATATCTCTGGTGTATCTCATCATCATATACTAACAGTAACTGGACTTCTTCCCCAGGGTGTGCCACATGGAATATATGAGCTTTGAATATAGGGTGAAAATAGGCTTACAAATGTATTAGTTGGCTTTTGAGGTCTTTTGTGAAGCACCTCTTTACAGCCTTTTTTTTCCCTTTCCAGTTCACCGAATGGATGCTGTATATGGCATGGTTTTGTCAAGAAATGTTATAAAAGTTTGGGAAATGTTGCAATAATTAAATGTGAAAAATATTTGTATTTATGTCTCATTTGCTGCAGTAAAAAAAAAATAATACTAATAATAATAAAAAAATAAAATATAGCAGTATTAGCTTTAAATTAATATTCAATTTTTAAATATTTGAAGTAATATTAAAATTTTATAGTAATATAATGTATATATTTTATTTATTTTATATTTATTTGCAACAGGTTGAATAAAAATGATTAAATATTGAAGTAAATTTTTTATTTTTTTATTTTATATAAGTGTGTGTGTATATATTTTAATAAAAATAATGATAGTAATAATATATTGAACATATATATTTTAATGATGTAATTTAATATATTTGTTGTAATTTCTACACTTGCACATCATTTCATCTGATATATTGCTGTCATTTCTTCCTTTTCTGTGACCCATTGTTGTTATTTATTTGTGTAATGACTCAAGTTAGAGTAATTTGTAAATGTCAGAATACACATTATAAGCACATTAACTTACATTATAAGCAAATTGGAATTTGTATGGAGCATTTAGCCCTAAGACCGCAGTAACAGGAGATCCTATGTGTGATTTTTATTCTTATTAATTGTGCAGCCCTAAATAAGTAGCATAATTTATTTGCAAGAATATGAATAAAAAATAATTTTGAATGGCTGTATCTCTGCTTTTGAGATCACAACATGGGCAAGACCTTTTTAGACCAATACTTTACCTTTTGTGGCCTGTTAATTAACTGTTGGCTGAAGCGTACAGTACGTGACCATTCAGTGTGTCCCTCAAAGCTCAGTGAGCATTCAGCCACAGTTAACCACAGCGCTTAGTGACACAGCAATGCTGCTTTCAGTTCAGATTGAGATGATATTTTTTTTTGGTTCTTTCTCAATTAGCATGATAATAGCGTGTAGATAGATGGGAAGAACTAATCTCATTCCTCTGTGACGATCGACAGCTTATTATCACACAGAATGCGCCATCAGTTAAACTAACATGCTGAACTGCTCTATAAATCTCTCATATCACACACCACCAGCAGATGGGAAAGGGACAATGGCAGATTGTACTTCACTTTAATAATATTATGTTTCTTTAGCAGAATCGTTTCCACAGCTATTATTCTGTCGTAATAGTCTCCTGGTGCATCTCGTATAAAATAAGGAAAGCAAGAGAAGGATAGAGAGTTAGCAGCTGAAAGCATACTCTATGTTCCTCTCTTAGACTATATTTTGAGTTCAAGAATTTCTTTTTTCCCTGTTGAAAATCGGACCACCCTGTAGTGTTTTAAGTGAAAATACTTTTAAAAACATTTGACCCCTTTTAGGCAAAGTCTACATATTCCTCCTGACGCAGTCTGACTGGGTCGAAAGGTCAAAGGTTAAGCAGGACCAGTGTGTCCTGAATACCAAAGCCATTGATTTTTCTTCCAGAGGGAAGTTGAAGGTAGAAGATGCCCAGGGTCAAAACGTTTGCACTCTAAGAGGAAAGAAGAGGGGGGAATGGTGGTCTGGCATCCTCAACTGGGCTGAAACTGAATCATGACCTACATCTCTGCTTTTTTTAGTGAACAGAAACTACTTCTGCCAAGTTATTCCTGGCAAAAGGTGGTAAAGGTCTTAAAAAGTGGTCATCAATGGATGGGATGTATATGACTATTCTGAGATTTTAATCTTTTGCACTAAAGTTTTTTAAGACTAGTAAAGATGCGTGATATAATTGGTACAATATCAGTTATTTATATAAAAGTTATTTTTAATTTATCAGTATTAGTTGATCATTTTTATTACCACTTAAATGTAGTCTTTAGCAAATCTCTAAATTAATATCCTTTTTAGTTTTGTACTTTTGCAATGTTTTGAAATCTAAGTTATTTTTTGTAGCATTTTAATGGACTGGTTTTATTTATTAGTGTTTTATTGTTTGAATTTATTTAGACAAATTTAACTAGAAACTGGAGCTTTAGTCTCAGCATTAGATATGCAACCCTTCAGGCTCTGCATTCTAGTAGTGTGTGTGTGTGTGTGTGTGTGTTTCCCCCTAATGTGTGTTTTGGTGAGATGATGTCCATGCGTTATTTATCTTTAGTAATGCTCCCCGGCGATCTCCTCTCTCCAGAGATTTATCTGGGATGGTGAGACCTCCTGCCTCAGGCGCTCTGATTTAATCAAACTTTAGCGGCTCAGCAAATAAGACGTTCTTTTCAGGAACTTCTCTCAGCTTGGGCGAAACTCAGTTTGTGTGGTTTGGAAGGATTTGGTTAGTGTCTTTAAATAGATGCTAAGGAGAAGCCAAAAATGAGCATTTGCAGTGAAAGCTAAAGCTAAACGTATGCTGTATTTATTTGAGGGTGGTTTAAATAAGCAGTACTCGAGTACAGAGCTGTAAAAGTTTTGAAGTAAGACCAAGCCAAGCTAGAGTAATAAAGTCTCTCTCTACAGTTAATCTAAGCACATAGATGCTGGAACGCTGCCTGTGGCTCACTCAGATTTGTTTTGTCGTAAAGGTTTCCAGCATGTTCTTTTTTCCTACTTTTTTCCTTTTTCAGATATAAATTTAGACTTGGGTGAGATTCTTTCTAAATGACCACATGGCCATTTTAAAAGCTGATAGATAAAAGTTTCAAAGCAGACGGAGTTGTGAAAACTGGCCGATTTAAGAATAAAACTTGCCATGATGACAGTCCAAGAATGTTTATAATATTCCTATCATAGTGATATTTGTTCATTCTGGACCATGCAGTGACCGGAGAAAGACCACAGGAAACTAAACTTGAAAAAAACTGTCCTGTCCTTTTTAGTTCATGAGCCTCTTTGGAGAAAAGGTGTCTGCTGAAATTGCACACTCTTAGTTTTGTAACAGACATTTGGCTAATGTAATATTGCTGTTTTTCTTTTTTAAACTGACCTCCAATTGTATACTGAAGTACATGGTGGTACAAGACTCCTGTTTATTTGTACTGCATTTTACCGTGGAAAAAAACATTGGATCTGTCTCAAAATGGACTAACTGGCAGTATGGCTTTGGCTGAACTCCTAAAAAGCATCATGTAACCTCTAAATATACTGTTATTGATGCACTTAAGTTTTTTTTTTCTATGATTCTATTCAGTTCGCTCCTGGCTAAAGTAATGTAAAAAGTATCAGCATCATGGACACTTTGACTTTTAAACGCGAGTTTCTTTTAGTTGAAGGTGTTGGAAAAAATAGAGGATGGATGGTTTAGCTGTTAGCCCTTTCCTCCCCGACAGCCTCGGCATGAACTCTGAGGAGCGAAGGGTGACCGGCTGGCCAGGGTTCTTATCAGGGTTTGTGCTTTAAAAGCCTTTGAGGAATGTTGGCAGAACGCCACCCGTATTCTGCTCGCTGCAGACCATGGGTTTACAAGGACTGTGCTTGGAGAAACATTCTTGTGTTGAAATGCTGATCTAAGATCAAGTTTCCTGGTCCTCAGCACTAGTTGTACTGTAATGATTTTTTTTTTTGCATTGATCCAGACATGGGGTACTTTGTGATGCAGGCTCTGAAGGTGCAAAGTCTGTTGTGCTTTAATTTATAATGCTTTAAAAAAAACAGCTAATGAAGACAAAATGTAAACAGGATGCTAAAGAAATTCAAAAATTGAAGGCTCTATCATTTTTTTATCATCCTCATGTGGTTCCAAAACCAATATCCACATGCTGGATAAATTACTAAATTTATGGAGGCTGGTTCCATACAATAACAGTTCATAGTGACCTCCTCCTCCAAAAATGGAGAAAAAAAATAGCACCATAGAATACCATACAACATGTGAATAATGTTCCAGGTGTTTTGAAGTCATACAAAAATCTTGTGTGAAATGTACATTATTATTTAGTAACAGTCTTAAATAATTCATTCCAGTGATTCGTTAACCGCTGTGAATGGCGTTGAACTAGAGTGGAATCAGTTGTAACTCTTTTTTTTTTTTCTCGTTTTATGAAAAGGTTCAGTATAGTGGAAAGAGCTGGCTCAAAAGAGTGATTCATGAACTAATAAGATTGATCCGTTTCTTGAATCCAACTCACTGATTCAGTTCCAGTGAATTATTGAGTTTGAGAATAACGTCCTAATTGTCTGTTTGTTCCTCACAAAATGACTTTTTATCTTGAACAGGCTCACTGTAAAGATCTGTGTGAATATTCTTCAAAAATACCTCTATTTTTATGTTTCACAGAAAAAAGTAAACAGCATATGGGTTTGGAATGACATGAGAATGAGTAAATAATGGCAGAATTTAGATTTTTGAGCGAACTACAAATTTAAATGCCAGATTTTATGTTGGATTTTCCACACTGAGCATTGGATTTCACCCAAATCCAGTCTATTTTGCTTTGAGGAGCTTTGAGAGAACACGCAGAGCAGATTTCTGTCCGGCACTGACCAGGTGATTCTGGTCTTCTGACTGTCATTTTAAATTGAACAACAAGTGAGAAAATGCTTTTTAAATATTGAATGTTTGTATAATTGCCACTTTCACAGATTCAGGCTGTTCATTATTACTTGAGCTGTACGAAAGCCATTTAACAAATGCAGGTAGTGCTGCAGAATTCGTCGAATTAAGAGGCCGCTCTACATGAACATAACTAATTCACATTGCCCTGAAGGGGATTTGCAAGTTGAAGATCATTTTGCAATATTAAACATGGCTGTTAATAGATCAATTTCTCTTTTTTGTAATTCATATTACTCTCTGGTGATAGAGACAGCTGGAGTACTGCATTCCCTCTGTGTCTATAGACTGTCTTTATGCAAAGCAAACTGGGGCGAGAGGCAGATAGAGAATAAGGTGCATGGAGCGAAAGAGAGAGTGACACGGATGGAGATAAAGAGAGACAGACGGACTGACCAAGAGAATAAGGAAATGCAGCAGAGACAGGCGGTGAGACTGGAGATTTGTGGAGACTTGGGTGCTGTCAGTAAGGAGCTGGCTTTAGCTAGTGTCTCATTCTCACACGGCAGATTGGAAGAGCAGATTGCGCTCTGAGATGCCCTGAGATTTGGGCAGCTTCCGATGGGGGATTTGTAGAGATTTGGTTAGAAAATCTGCCCATAATGACTGTTAAGTGAAAAGCGCCTTCATCATCTTCTCAGCAAAGACATTGTTTTCTCTGAGCACTTGTTCTGTTAGCTTTGGCTCGGTGTCTAAGTGTCACAGTCCTGAGATGACAGTCTATAGCTTCATTAACTGGTATGTGCAGATCACACAAGCAGACGTTTTATGAATAGAAAAAGCCTAATTTGTTTGTCTGTAGAGACAATAGATGGGAAGATGTTCTTCAGATGCAACAGACTATGCTGTTTTTTTTTTTTTTCTTTTTTTGGTGTTTTCTCTGGCTGTTAACATTTTGGCCAGTTGTGTCCCAGGGTATTGGTGTTTTTGTTTGTTCATTTATTAAAATTGCTAATTTCATATAACTTCAAATTCTTCCCAGACCCAGGGTTTTATTTAATTTTTATTTTTTTATTTTTTTTTAATTTTATTCAGGGAGGATGCATGGAATTGATCTAAAGTTATGGTAATTTAAGGACAGTAAATAACTAATGATCTTAATTTCCAATAAATGCAGTTTTTTTTGAACATTTTATTCATCAAACAATCCTTAAAGTTTGATGGTTTTATCAAAAATATTAAGCAGCACAACCTTTTCACCATTGATCATAACAAAAAACTCCAGGGCCCTATGAATTCAGTTTTATTTTTTCTCAACTCCTTTGTAATAGTTAAAATAAATTTTCTTAATCAAAAAGCATGTCTAATTAATTAAAATCACGAAACATACATTTTCACATCATTTTATGAAGTATAACAAAAATGACATGTTTAGGGCCCTATTATTTTCACCATATTTTTTTTTTATTGTTAGCAAATTCTGTGTTTTAGCATGCCTAATTACTTGAATGCATAAAACAACTTAATTTATTAAATTTTGTCATAAAGTAGTAATACATTTTTTTCTGGTTATCAAATGAAGGCATTAAACTTCAATATTATTTATCTATTTATTGAAAATTATGCAAACTTTATTTTTGGCAAAGGGGATTTACTATTAAAATTAAGACATGGAAGAAATGTTATGTAATTATTCCTCAAAAAAATATTGTTTGGTTTATTTTAGTAGGCTAACAGTAGTAGTAGTGAAAAGTAGTAATTGACATAATGACTTCAAATCAAACCGGACCTTTATTTTGACGAGTTGCAGTGAATACCTTTACAATTCTGTGTATGTGACATGATGCTAGTTTTACTCGAATCAAACGGTAAAATGCTTATGAAGTGACTCTCAGAGCAGTTCTGGAGATGTTGTTCGTGTGTTAATGTCCTCATTTAGTAAGACGGCAGACACTAAAAACACTGCGAGCGTCACACGCACTTCAGTATGTGTGTAGTAAACAAGTGCCTGTGCCATTCATTAACAGAGACATGCAGAACATGCAGGATTCATATTTAAACCGACTTTTGCAACTTAATATGTACAGATACTAGTCCATATTGTGATTTGATTTAAGTGTATTGACCCACTTTTGATTAGTTCATTAAAAAATGTACAAATTCTGTGAAATTTTTGTATTTGTTCTTAGGTCTGTTGTGAAATGTGGCAACTTCCTTAAGCGATCCAGCATTTTACCCTCAGCTTAATCACCCGACTGCGGTCCTGCTGTTTGATTGAATCATCTTTTGAGGTAAGAGCCTATGGCATGAAGTTTGTTGAACTGATCAAAGTCACTTGAACGGTTTATTCCGTTTTCTCCTCACATCCTGCTCTTTTGTTGAAATTTGCTTGGTGAAGTAGAGTTGAGCCCCTCTGAAGGACAATGACTTGATTTGACAGAAAATTGAAATATCATCCAACTTCATTATTTTGGCTGGACTATTCACCCGAGGCCGTCGCGTTGGGGACAACGTCTGTCAATTTTTTAGAAGAATACAAATATAAATTAAAAGAAACATCTGACAGTCTGTCAGACAATCTGTTTAAATCAAGTCTCACGGCGAGCAGGCGACAAACGCCAGAAAAGTATCACAGTTGGAGAGGGTAAAAGGGAGGTGGGCAGATTTTCAAACACTTCACAAAAGAGAAACAAGCAGACGTCGGAATCGGAGAGAGATCACTTAAGAGAAGACAAAACGGATGAGACAGGAGACTTGACATGAAGACTGGGAAAAAATCTGCTTGAAACACGCATGCATCACAGCGCACCTGTGCAAGGCCCTTTTACTCATGCCCCCTGTCTGCCTAGATATCCCTTAGAGATCAAGACACATCCCACAACGCTGGACGCAGGGCTGGTGGTGACAGGCTCTGTCGGCCGGCTGCAGGGAGCAGATGGCTGGCCAGATGCAGGGTTGCATTTGACCTTGGGCCCTGTGGAAGGCTAAAACATCATAGGCATCCTCCGGCGCTTCCACCTTTCTGCCGCTCCATGGAGCCGCTGCTTTGCTCTGACAGCTTATGGTTGTTTTATTTAGATGAGCCATATGGAGCCATTATGTGCTCCATCGTTTAGCTGCTATCGCTATTCCCGGTGTAGTTTATCACCCAGTGTGTTTTCGAACAAAGACGAGTTCAAGTCCCCCAGACTGTCCATGACAATGGAGATACGCCATAAGATATGACTAATCACATTCAGCTCTGTGCTCGGACAAAAAGGGGTGGCAGAATTATAATTGGGGTCAGCTGATGCAGACTTGATGGAAGGAATCTTTAGCAAGTCGGCAGTGCTAAGATTTATAAGCACGTATACCAGCTCCTGCTTCTGCTTACCCAGAATTCTTCTGCATACCATGTGGGTTTAGAAAGTGGTTTTTATTTGATTTTCAAAGTGTACAGAAATTTGACTTTGCATGGCTACATGATTAATCAAAAATAATCACAATTACTATTATAGGTGGTGTAAATTATGTAAAGTGTTGTTTACAGCATTTTTTTTAAATGCATGACACACATTTGTCCTACATTAGGATGCACAGTAGTATAATTTAAATTTTCCAATACTGATAAGCCACTAACAATTTTATATAAGCTGATAACTGATCTCTAAAAAAAAGTCTATACTATTTTATGTCTGCTTTATTTTATAAGAATAAAACACTAAATCAGTCATTTTAAATGATTCAAGTGAATTCACAACATTATAATGTACAGTTTAAAATATTTGAGTGCTTTTTCAATGCTTCTAAATATTCATTAGTAAGATGTATTTGACAGCAAATGTTATTAATTTATATCAAATAAAGCATTTGTATTTCCAGTCTTATCTGATAACTGATTTTATCAACGTTTTTTATCTTACAGCACTAGTAACTATGGTTTCCCAGGTAAATTGTAGTGCAGCTGCATAAAATTATTATATTAAATATATTTAACTGCAAATGGGCATTAATTATCACAATTACAATACCAAGAAAAATATTCTACAGTAATCAGTTCTAATCTTGTCTTAGCCTTCATATCATCTAATTTTTTAATCTTTATTCTCTCAGTGAGGTCATTGTTGTGTTTTCTTCAGCGGACGTCTGTTTCCTAGTGGCTTGATGGCTTTTAGCACACTGTTACCAAGTGCAATGTCTACCGATTTATTTATTATTTTTTTCCAAGTAAACACTTGTGGTCACAGATATGCCCTGCTAATGGTTCCTAGTATATATTCTCTTTCTGTCTCTCTTTTTTCTTCAATAACTCATAGCACCATTCATTCCGACTTTCACCTTCATTTCACAATAGGGACTGAAGTTGACAATGTAAAAGATGCTGATAAATGTTCTTAAATCTCAGTCCAGACGTTGAGGTCACATTGTGCTCTTCCACTTTTGAATCTTTATTTATGTTCATTAAAGTACAACTTACTCTCCAATCTCAAAAGATTTGTGATCAAACACTTGGTGATACAAAAGACAGAAGTGAGCTTATTCAAATCAATTGATGGCTTTCCGGTAGGCTCAAAAACAAAAATTCAGTGAAGCCTCAAGCCTACCTGACAATCGAAATAATCGTCAATTCTGGCTCCACGTCATTTTTCCAACAAACACTCTTCCTCTCATAAGAGGTTTATTTAACCACAGGTCAGCTGAATGGGCAGATGCCAGCAGAGGGTTTGGTCCACCATAGCTCTTTACTGATTTATAAATTCTCTCTCATGGTTTATCACTCTCATTAATGTCAGCACCTGCTGTAGCAGGGCTCTATCTGTCTGCCCGCAGGCCCTGCAGCTGTGCACTGTGCTCAGGCAAACTGCCCATCAGTCCTGCCCCCCTCCACCCTTCCACTCCACCAATAAGCGTTTGGCTTGGGATAGTTGCAAAACCCTTGCTAAAATCAGGTGTACTTGCTCTGTTGATTGTAAATGTGTGTTTACCATGAGTATGCACATTCCAGGTATGTTGGCATGCAAAAGTATTAGCCTGATTTTTACATATTTTTCTACCTGAATTTATTCATGCCTTCATAATAAAAATGTAGGCAGAGGAAACATGGACAACAAAAGAGCGTATATTTGTCATCATGTGGTTTATTTAGAGGGATAGCCCACACAAACAGGAAAATTCTGTCATATTTCTTTCACCCTAATGTTGTTCCAAATCTTTATGACACAAAGTTTTGTTGCATCTTGACTTCTTTTGTATTTTCTCTGCTTACAAACGCCCCTAGTCTTTGAATCAACAGAAATTATGTTGGATTTGGAATTGTTGTTTTTTTTTTTTCCTCTCAAAGGGCACCGTGGTACCTCATCCAGAAAGCTTCACATTATCACAGAAAAACTTTCAAAGAACTACAGGCTTCTCTTGCTTCAGCGAAGGACACGATTCAGGACTCTGCAATAGGAAAGGAACTGTGAAAAATGGACTTTAAGGAAGAGTATCAAGGTCAAAACGTGTGCTCACCAAGAAGAACATCAAAGTTCACAGCATGTTTGTTGAAGAAAGATTCTATGGTCAGATGACTGAAAATGTAAATAACAGATACAGCATTGTACTGTAAGAATGTGATGTGTACAGTGGTATTATGGTTGATTTGAAAGGTCTGTGGTGGCTTCTGTGACTTGTTATTGCTGAAAGTAGCTTGTATTCAACCATATATAGATAATTCTTTAAGAGGGCGTCTGACCATGAGTTGAAGCTTAAGTGCAATTGTGTGAAACAACAGGACAATAATCCAAAACAGAGTCAAGTTGACATCCGAAGTACTGAAAAGAAGCAAAGGCTCATATCAGATTACAGCTGGTGTTTGATTGCCGTTATTATTGTTTAACGTTGTCTAGCCTGATATTAGATTTAAGGGGGCATTTACTTTTTCCTCAGGGGTGATGTGAGCCTGTGTTAGCCAATTTCACTCAATGAAATTTTCACTTTGAGCAGCGTGTCATTTTGTTTGAAAATGTTGCAACCGTTTTGTTCTCCGAATAGGCAATTACTAAGGGTGCTTTTTTTTTCTGTTCACTGTGCTGTAGGTCAATAATACAACAGAAATGTGCAAATTATGCAAAGAGAATATTCCTTTATAAGCCTTGTAAGTAGCTTCTTGAGTTTTCAGATTGAGTTTATTCTTTTAGTTTTTGGTGTGCAGAACTGAAATGCCGTTAAAAGAACAAGCAGAGTAGCAGCAGGAGGAAGAGAAAATGGGAGTCATGGACCAAAGCAGCGCCCCCCTCCTCCTTCTGTTCTTATTCACAAATTGGTTTCTTAGGACCCGGTGCCATATTACACTTTGTTTGTGCATTGTTTGTGTTTTCTGCTGCTTTTTGTTCGTCTGTTAATCCATCAGCGCTGGCGATGGGGGGAAAAAGCTTGCACATTTGGAGCCAGGAAGCACCTCCTGGCTCATCTGTGTCCCTTAATCCTGAGAAACAGCCATGCTGGTGAGATTGCAGGCCCCTCGGAGTCTCTCCTTCTGGAAACTTCAAAGTCAGGCATTGGCGATTTGGAAGACAGGGAGGCAAAGTCTGCAGGGAGCCTTCATGCAGGTCAGCCCAAATCTTTAGCTGAGAGCCCCTGGTTCAGTGCAGGTGGATCTGAGGCCTGGTTGAGGGAGGGAGAGGTGCTGTTAGGCAGATGGAGAGGGATTAACCCCCTCCACCACCACCCATCTTTTGAATTATGAATGTCCCATCTCTCTTTATGTCTGTCAGCACAAGGCAAGACTTTGAACACAACCCTCTTGCGTACGTCTATGCAGTTATGTGCCATAAAAGACATTTTACTGTTTCTGCAGGAGTCAAAAGTCATTTCATTCTTGTATACTTCGACACTATCATAGGCAGAGAGTGAACCAACTGGCTAAAGTTGTGGAAATCCAGGTGTAGGCTATATATTTTCCTAGATCACGTCTTATTTTGAAATAATACAGACCGCTCTGAAAGAATGGCTTGAATTAAATGTATTAAAGGGATAATTCACCCAAAAATGAAGATTCTCTCATTAATTACACACCCTCATGTCATTATAATCCATAAAACCTCAATTTATCTTCAAAACACAAATTAGGATATTTTTGATATTATTTCCAGTTATGTTACATTTACATTTAGTCATTTAGCAGGCACTTTAATCCAAAGCTAATAACAAATGAGGATAATGGAAGCAATCAAAATCAACAAACGAGCAATGATATATAAATGCTATAACAAGTCTCAGTTAGCTTAACGCAGTAACCCTAAACCAAACCCTACCCCATGTAGTTACTTTATATTACCAGTACTTTCTTGGGTAAGCGCACTGTAAGTATATTGTAAGTTCATGTAAAAACACATACTGTAAAATAAAGTGCAACCAAAAAAATAATATCATAAATAAAAAGAAAACGGATAGAATACGAAAAGAATACAGCAAGTTATGTTAAAGGCAGGGTAAGCGATTTCTGGAAGCCAATGTTGATATTTGAAATCACCAAAACAAACACGCCACTACCCCAAAAAGGTCTCGCCCCAATTTTTGTAGCCCCGCCCCACACATACATAGCCTTTGCAACCCAGGCAATGATTGGTTCTTTGAAACAAAGCAAAAACAATGCTACGCCGTCTACACCATAGATATATGTACATGCCTAATTAGCAACTGTTTCTGTGGGCCGCGATACATAAGCCAGACTTGTAGCTGTCTTACTTGAAGTCATTCACCATAGTAATCACTGAAAGACATGTCCAGTCCAGTGTAGGCAGACTTTATCTGTCGTGGCACGGCGTCTGGTGTAGACACTCACCTACCAAGAAGATGTTTAGTATCTTCATGTCGATCTGCTCAGCTGTTCACTGAATGTTCTCTCCTCCACATCATTTGTAGACACTCCCCTTACTGCTGATTGGCTACACTACGTTACGCTATACTATGTGTTGTAGTTAAACTGACACAGATTTAAATCTTTACATGCCATATAACTGCCACAGTTCAGTGTACCAGGAACATACTGTATGTGAAAACCTGTAGGTTTGTTTATTTTTAGAATAACCTTCTTGAGCCTGAGGTAATATACATGATAAAACAACTAATTTTATCAAACTGTAACTCTTGTGTAGCCAAGAACTTAATCACCTTTAATACCTGGCCAAAAAGAAAGTTAGTTTTGGACCCGGGGAGGCACTGTGACGCTGATATTTGAACTCGTGTTGTGCTCAGGGAGGCTGGGACTCCACAACTGCTGCTGTGAGGATTCACAAACACAAAGGAGTGGCAAATTCATGAAAATGAAACGAATGAGGTTAACACAGCCTGTTTTATGCAGAGATCCTTGAGGATGACATTTGTTATGTTGCACGAAAATGTAAATGAAGAGGAAAGCCTTGCTTCAAGACGTCTCTGAGGGAGCCAGGCACTGTGTTCATAGAAAATACGGCAGGTCTGGGATCAGATTGCACCTTGTCTTCTCTAATCACAGACAGAATAGACTACAAAGCAAAACAGATCTAGAAATATCTCTCGTATAATGTTTTGTATTCTTAGAAACTTCATTAATACGCCACAATATCTAATTCTCTCATTCTGTATTTTTAAACGTATCCTTATTTTTGGCGTAGTTTGGTGTCTGAGCTCATGGACTTGCTGTATTCTGTTTTACAGACTCAGATCTGCCAATGACATGTGACCCTGGCTGAAAGCAATGAAGAATTGAGCCTCAGCCTTTTAGATGCCAGATCTGTCTCTCTACAAAGACAGAAAGACAAGACTCTTGTCTCATCACCATTCAGATTTTATAAAAGCAATTAGCTTAACGGCGACTGTGGTGACAAAGCTTTGTCTCACTTAGGAGATGTGAACCGCCCTACTGTGATTTACTTCAGACAAAGAGGACACCTTGGGAATTTAAGTTGGAGTACTTTTAAAAGTTTGAAGTAAACAACTCTTGCTCATTTACTTTACTCTTGCCCTCGGTTACGCAATGTGACTCTAGCTTAATAGAAGTGTTACTGAAGACTGGTTGTGTTTCATTCTGCTCTTTAATGCCTATGACATGATTCAGGACTTCGTGAACAAATGTAAGTACTAACAAGACCCTTGATGCACTGAAGTTTGGGAAATTGATGACTTGATCACCTGTGACCTGTTTGCATCACAATTATCTGGTATCTGGTATTTATCAACATTGTGTTTCTTCACCGATGTAAAAAGTACATTATGAAAATGTGCTTTTCCCGAACTTTATTACAATATAAATACTAATTATTGGCTTGTACTATAAATAAAATATCAAAATCTCAACCTAAATAAACATATAAACAAAATAAAAAATGCTAATTATTTTATTTTGAGTAGGCAATGTATATTAGTGCTAAAATTGGTTACCCAATATTAGAGGTATTTTTCAAATTTATCAATAACAGTCAATATTGAATATTTAATTCTGCTTGCTCATTACATGATACTACTGTAAATGTAATCTTAAAGTATTGTTTTATATTAATACTAAAAATTTTAAAACTTTAAAAAAATATATAAAAACATAAATGTTTTGCAAATCTAAAATACGTATTTCTTAGTTTATGAAATATTGTTCTGTTGCCTACATGGAGTTGTAAAATTTAAAATGGTGGATTTTAGTTTACTTTTTTTATTCCTGCTTAGTATCAGCCATTCATCGGGTATCAGCTTATGAAAATAATTAGCAGCTAAATGTTATTGGCCAAAATATTTTACTCAAATATAGCATTGTGAGCATTCTTTTTACTTTATTTATACCGTTATGTATAATTAATTTATAGTTGAGTTTTAATATGAGCTTTTTAGCAATTATCAGTCGTAGTCCTAGTCTTTTTATTTTTTTTTTTTTTTTGCATAATTGTTTACCTGTCATACATTTTAGGGAATAGGGATGAAAGATCAGATGAGGAAACAACTTTAAATGCTTAAGAAGGAATGGTGACATTTCTAGTAATTAAATATTATTGCTATCTCCAAGGTGGGTGCATGCTGGGAATTTCTGGGGCATGAACATTTCAGTGTTGGAGTGATTTGTACAAAGTAGATTTGCAGCCTACTGAACTAGGGAGCGGATTGAGACACAATGGGTGCGTGACAGTAAATGTGACGTACTCAGATCCTTTCCTTCTTTTCTAATTCCTTCCTCACTTGCTTTCTCCTTCATTTGCTCTCAAGTCATTTGTCTCATTACTCTAATTTAACAGAGCACTTCGCCGTTTTTGTGGGGGAGGCCTGGCTTATTTAAAGGCCTGATTGGAATAAGGAGATGATGGTGGTGAAGGAGCCATTTATACAAGATGAGAAGGAAGGTGGTCTCGGCTATTTTGAGTACCAACCCATGCACACAAAACCTGCCAATTAGCTTAAGTGGCCTCCCAGCGAGCTGGATTAGTCCCGTACCTTTTCCGAGAGAGTGGGAAAAGCACTTCCTTACAAAAAAAGTGGCAAACTTGGTTAAGCTTCCATGCTCTAATTGCAGGTCTGGTTGCAAAATAGCATGTTACATTACAGACGCCCACATATAGACGTGTTTTATGCTGAGGTAAAATGACTCCTTGTTTAAGCTGTGCAACACGACTGCTGTTTTTCTACGCTTTCTACCTGTTGTGTTGCAATGTACTTTTGTTCTGCCAAGCTGGCTGCCTCTGATAAGTTTTCTTCACTTTTTCATTTATTCTCACTATAGCCATATTGCTTCTCTTGTTTCTCTTTAAGGGTGCTACATCTTAAAAATAGCTGCTGTTTGCTTCGATCCCATGCGTGTGAAATGCGTGGTGAAAGTTTTGACCAGACTCCAAAAAAAGTGGTTCCCACAGTCTTCGTGCCGCAGGCAGGACAGACAGCGTGTATCGATTAGGGTGTAAAGTGGGGTTTCGCCGGAGATTAATACTGTGCTCAGCAGAGCTCATGAAGTTGTTAACGTAATGTGGAAAAACTGGTGTGATCAGCCATATTGACAGCACAGGGCAAGGCCACTGATTAAGTGAGTGAAGTGCGTTTCACAAGCTCACTCTTGTTCCCACATCAACTTTTTATCATGTCTGAATTCTTCTTCCAAAGAAAATTTAGTTTTGCTCCTGTATAAGCCTGTGCTGGGGGAGGAACAAACTAACTTTTGCATTTTTCAGCACTATCACTTAGCATGATTTTTTTTTTTAACAAGTAGCAGTGTGACATTATAAAATGCTACAGATTTTAAAGCATTTTTAAAACTTTTTTTGTAGTTCTAAATGTATTGTGCATGTACATCAGGTGTACATATGTCCTCTAACATGCTTTATTATTTATGAGTAACATGAAAAAGTGATTTGTTGCTCAAATATTTTGGTCCTTTTGCAGTCTACATTTTTATTTCTATATACATTAATATTACAGTATTTATTATAATAGTCTTATTTTTAGTTAAATGCTTCTGTTGGCCTTTTTTTTCTTTGTTCTAGGTATGTAAATTATGACATTTGTTAGTTTTGTTGATGATATTAAGTGTGTTTATTGATAGCATTAAGCTTAAAATTTGGTTGATGGTTTTAGTGTAAATTAATGGTTAATTTGTTTTTTTCCAGTTTAGTAAAATGGCTCAAATCGCTTTGCAGGCAGTGTAGTGATACAAATGAATATGACATTTTTTGGTAAACAATCTTACAGAGTAATACTGTTTAAGCAAAGCTGCTTGGCCACTGGTTTACTTAAATTGTGCTGTTTTCTAGTTTTATGTTTAATGTTTATTGGCAGTGTTTCATTAGCTTGTGCTGTGTCTAGTATTTCAACCTATATGTATCTTAACAAACTACATTTCAAAGTATCTTCCCCAGAACTGTTAGGGTAGAAGGACACGTCCAGGAGATAGATGGTTTAATCCAGCAAGTCATAGCAGAAGAGAATTTTTAATAAGAAGAACATTAGTTATGAATCTTTATTTCAAGCTGCGTTCTTCATTGTCAGCACATTTGAAAGCCTAATGAATGCGTATGTGTGGTGTCTGAAGCCTGAAGAAATTGTTATATATCTTTATATTGGACATAAAAGGTCACCTTGAGAAAAGGAAATTAGACTTTCATTTTTTTTTCCACCCTCTGCCCAATAAATGTATCTGACCTGCATTGGAGAGACGTGTTAGTGAGTTTTTAATCAACATGGATATTTATTTATTACCCTCAGCCTGAAGCTAATTTACTTCATCTGACTCACTTTCCTGTTTCAGGTCATTTACATACAGCCCTCCCCCCAAGGCCTGCTGGGACAGGATTACTGTATTAATTGCTTTTCGGTATGATGGAGAACAAAGCAGCCTTTCTTTTGCTCTTCCTCATATTCCAAGCTAATAACTAATGCTACGAAGTTTGCAGGAAATTAGCCACTTGGGACCAAGACCTTGACCGAAAATGTATTTCGGAAATTGCGGCTTGTGTGCGAGAGCTTATATACTTGTCCAACTGTAATCTTCTGCGAATCTGGTACCTCAAGGACACGGAGAAGTGATATGATGGCTTCAATAGTCGACACACGTACACGAATGTACACAGGTGAATTGATTTTCCGTGTGATCGCAACACCAAAGTGTGATCGAGCGTCTTTTTGCAATCACGGGTCACGTGCCAGTCGACCCGCACACACGACGGTGATGAATGACCTCACGATGAGGCCTGTCACTGGTAGGTAATGTCACTAAGTCTCCCACCACAAAGACCACAGCATGTTCAATAATATCGACTGTGTGCGTGTATGTGAGCTCATCCTCCGTTTGGGATGTTGTAGGATATCTTTACTTTCATCTTGGTGTTATGGGATATGTTTATCTTTGTGATTCTGTTGTTGGATATAGATGACTTCGATGGCCGATTCAAAGAGCAAAGGCTGATACAGATCGAAATGAATGGAGGAATAATAGGCTGAATGGATGAACAGGAGGAAATCTCTTTATCTAAACGGTTTAACATTTTGCTGAAGGCTTCTTTGCTTTTGGATCGCCTACATCCGTGCCTTTTGGGCTACATCTAAAGTTGTACGCTCGTTTGGATCCCTCATGGCTAAGGCCAGATGTCAGTGGGTTATTTCATTCTTTCATTCATTATTTATTTCCTGTGTGATTCAGATCTGATTCGTCGAGAGTTTCTGCCATGGTACAGTTGCTTTCCAAGCTGTTTTCCACCCACAAATATAAGACGAGCTCTTCAAAATTATTTTTAAAACCTGCTTTAGAGTAAGTGACGCCTGCTGCCTCTATTACCCACAGTCCCACAGCATTTATTAGCTGTTTAGAGCTATACAGACTCATGGTCATTGTAATGATTGCCTTAGGACAGATGTTTGAGGCTTTAAAGATATTTCTTTTTTTTCCAGAGGTGTCTTCTGAAGCTTGATGCTTTTGACTAAAGTATCTTAAATTGAAAAGCTCAAATCTGTGGACCACCATCTGTGTTTCCATGGAGACTGTGTTTTTTTTTTTTTTTTGGAGTGGAGAGCACCGGTTCCATGGCACTCTAATTGCCCTGTAAGACAGTGGTGCGGGAGGTTTTAATGTGGAGTTTGGCACTCAATGCTAGGAGTAGAGAACATCACCTCCTTTGTGAGTTTATTTAGAGTTTGGATAGAGAGAAATATTTAGTGAGGTTGAGAAACCTGAACGTTCCTCTGTAAGCTCTCAGAAAATAAAGTTTTGATTGTGAAGGTCTCGTTAAATGTCGATGTAACTTCTTGGGAATAGGTAAAGACTTTTTCTGAGTGCTTGAAGCCTCATAGGTCTAAATTGGCTTTTCACTTGACAAGCCATTTTTTTTGGTTAATGAAATGTAAGAGGTTCCACAATTTTAAAAAGGAAGTTTTTTTTATGTATATAAAGAGTTCTTAGAAATGTACACTACTAATACCTTTCAAAAGATTTTAAAAAAAAGGAAGTAACACTTTTTCTTTTTTTTATTCAACAAGGTGAATAGAAAGTGACAGAAAAGCCATTTATTATTTTACAAAAGATTTCTATTTCAAATAAATGATTTTCTTTTGACATTTTTTTCATCAAACAGTCCTAAAAAACGTAATACTGTTTCCACAAAAATATTAGGCAGCTCAAGGTTAACAGTTTTCAACACTGATAATAAGAATAATTTTGTTAGTTACAAGTTAGCATATTAGAATGATCGCTGGTCTCATGCGACACTGAACACTGGAGAAAAGTTTTAATAGCAGTTTTAAAAGTAAAAAGTAATACAAACTTTCTTAAGGTTTTCAAGTTTTTTCTCTTTTGTTTATTATAATATCAGGACAGTTACATCACGCTGACATTTGAGTTTCACTTCACAAAAAAAAATTAACATGCTCGCCCTATAGATGATGT
>JAUMHE010000021.1:991754-1016755 GCA_032359235.1 Enteromius mattozi
ATGTATATGTATAAAAACACACACAGTGTATATTTTGAAAATATTTGTTTTTTTATATTCATAATATAAAATACAAAAGTATTCAAAATACAAGATACTTTTCTTAAATATACATGCATGTTTGTGTATTTACATATACATAATAAACACAGTACACAAAACAATTTTATTTTGGATGAGATTAATCCTGATTAATCATTGCCCAGCACTTTACTATTTTCTTTTTAACGATCCGCCAGGCAAAAATCAAAAGTGCAATTGATTAAAATGATACTATAGCTCTCCTCTAACAAACACTTTATTTGATGCGTCATGCAGCAGCCTGCCTTTACAAGCAGCACTAATAAAATAAACCAACCCTCGCAGTCCTGTTATTCTCCAGTGCATTATGGCTGTCAGTCTAGGTGTGGTGAGGTTGTGCAAACTATAGTTTAAAGCTGGTTTGGGTAGATTTTGTGACAAAAAGGGTGTGCGTGTTTTCTTGCGTGCAAGTTCTGTTTGTCTTTCTCTTTCTCCGTCTGTACACTAAGTGACTGACTGTCCTCCTTCAGGTGGGTGATGCTCACGTACTTTTGCATGCGTGTCCTCTCTGTGGGAGGTGCCGAGGGCTCCAGCTGTTTTGCCAGATAAGCTGTTGTCGACGAGCTCCCGGCTTCCTACCGTGCATCAGCAGAACAGAGCAGCTACTGTCACCACACACACACACACACACTTCCAGCGAGCCACAGCACACTATCACGACAGACCGTCCACCTGCTCTAAAACTGTCCACACTGCACAACGTGCACGATTCGACCCCACACACCCCTGTTACCATGGTTACCTAATTACCTCTCGGTCCTGACAAACCGGCCTGTGCGGAAAATAAACAACTGCTCGGCGGAAGCTGGCTCACAGCTTTTCGACAGTAATGAAACGCACACATGCAATCCTGCAACGATAATGATACGTACACAAATATCCCTTCGGCTTTGACGATAATTGCATTAATGAAGCCCGGCGTTCCCGCTCTCTGTTGTTTTGCTCCCTGATACAGTGTCTGATGACTCAGACTGCCATGTTTAGCAAACGGTGAAAATCTCTCTCCAACCTGTCCGTCCGTCAGGGCATTCCCCAACTGTCAGCCTTTAACTCAGTAATCACTGCCTGAATCAGCTGAGAATGTTTCTGTCAGATAACACTGACCAAGCATCGCTGCCAGCTCAGGTAAAGAGAGCTGCTGAAGCGTATCCACTGAAGAACGGGAGGATGGGACGGGGCTGGTCATCTTCCAGCTTATGAAACCTTCAGACCCAGTGAATTACACTTTTGATGTGACCTTAAAACAGCTTGCAGTTGCAGTTGAGTGGATGCATGGAGTGCAGATGGAAAAACTTATGGTAAGAGATGGTCACCCATCTAAATGATGTTGGTGAACGTGAAAGTGAGGTGAACATTGGTGGGTGGGACACTATAGTGCTGATTTATATTGGATAGACAGTTGACTTGTTGATTCAGATGTGTGCTTGATTAGTGAATAATAGAGGAACTATGTGGTAACACATTTATTAAGGAGTCATTAACAAACATTATTGAATTTAAGTACATTCAATTCAAATGTTGATTGTTTTCAAATGTGTATATATTAAATGTATGTGAAATATTGACCTGTTTAGCATTTCAAATAGTTGGATAGTTATAATTTGACTCTTCTAACCAGGTTTGATATTGAAAAATAAAACAAAATGGTAAATATACATATGCATGTGGATGAATGGATGGATGGGTGGATAGATGGATAAATAGATTCAGGCTATTCATTAAGGGGCATCCTACTAGGTAATTTTTAGCTGTAAGCTTCATTTATGTCAGAATAAGACTCTGAACCAGAACCGAAATGCACTGTGTGAAAATAAAGCCCCATAATATATGCCATTGTTCTGAGTCTGCTAAACTGGAAAAGATTGTTTGACTTGCATTTAAAGTAATCGCTAACTGTTTTGTTTATTTTTATGGTATGTTAGTTAAGTGCTTAGCATACTGGAAAGAAACGGGTTAGAACTTGCCAGATTGAGAAAGTTCTTGATTTTGAGACTAACCATTATATAATATTAACAGAAAAGGAAGTTGTGGTATGTTTGGAGTGTTGTTTGCTGTTCCATTGATCATCAACCTGCCTGGTCGCTATTACTCTACCAATATTTACCAAGCCCAGCTAACTGAAAGTTTCAAAAACAGGCAACATTTCCTAAATGTAATTGAAAAGAAATGTATCTCTAAACATAATCTTTTCACAAATGCGATGAAATCTCTCCATTTACTGAAATTTCAGGACGTTCTGTTCCAGGACTGGATTTAAAAGATTAAGCAAGGGTGTCAGAATCGTGTGTATAAGCATAGCACATCTCAACTAATTTAGCTCCATCAAGCTGCTTTCATAGGCGTGTGTGTGTGTGTCTGCGTACAAATCCGCTGGCACAAAAATGTGTTTTTCTTCAGATGCTACAGATGGAGAGAAGCAAAACTTTTCATCTTGGGCATCACTCACTCAGACCCAGCAGCCAGTGAGTGCCTCCATTCATTCAGTTCATGTTTACACAGCCCACCTCATAAAAGAGCCCCTCACAAGCCCTACTGTGATGCTTTGGATGTAATCGGACTCTTTAAGATTCCTACTTCTCTGAATGACAGTTGTTTGTTTGAAGAGCCCAGTCATAACTGCCCTAATAAAGAGATTACGGCCTGTAAAGACCAAGAAGACGGTCAGAAATGATCAATTCTTTTGAGGGAAAATTGAATTGCATTAGTGTTACACGAAAGGAGCTGAATCGCTCTCTCTCTCTCTCTATATTGATCTGCTTTAGTGGATTTTTGGTGGCATTTGCTCATTGCTTTCTCATTTTGGAGTTTATTGGATGACTACCATCACGCATGTTTCGCAATCGAAGAAAACGGCAAAGCTGTGAGAAGCTGACCGAGCTGTGCTTTTTCTATCCAATGATCCACATTCCTAAAGCTCTCTGACCCATATTTCAACAATGCTCCTTTGCTGCCAAGTGCTCAATTTAAAGTTGATTTGATTTAGAAAAAGAATTTGAGAAGCCGTTGGGTCCTTGTGTGTGAATTATTTGTTTTCTAGGTGAAAGGTCGCTTTGCTGAAGTCTGTGCGTGGATGGAGAGATAGCTAATCCTGGAATATCCTTTATAAACTAGAACCATTTTTTTTCTTTAAGCAGCTGTTTTCAGTGAAAGATTTTTGTTGTAAATCTACTCAGCTGTCGTCAAAGAGGGTGAAAAATACCTGAGCTAATCTAAAATCCAGCAGCAGGATGGTGAAATCCCTCAGAAGCTCTCTGGTCAATAAGCACCACGTTCTGCAGAGCAAAGCAGCTAATATAACCCACATCTATTCTAGACCCAGTACAGTGGGATCTTTTTGTCCTAGAACAGTGCCCCAAAAATGGACACTTATATCGCATTTAGTGTACGAACGTCATTGTACTTAGTTCAGTATTTTCAAAACTTTTTTGGGGCTGATGTATCCTCGCAGCCCCATTTGTAAGACCCGAACAAGAAATATGTATATTAAAGATACAATAAATAGACAAATATATGCACTGATAATACAATATATATACACATTCAGGCAAGTAATTTCAAAAACGAGTCGGAAAAGACAAGTTCATTCAAAAGAAGAGACATCCAGAAAAACATCCACTTGAGTTGACCATTTTATACTGAAGAAATTTCTACATTTGTAGGTGTGATGTAAGTGTTCAGATATGTTTTGGTGCCTTTGTATATTTTTCTGCTTTTGTCAATTTCAGAAAGGGATAGAAGCCTCCAGACCATAGGCAGAGAAAAGCAGTGGATTCTGAATCTAAAGCCTTGAGTTCAAATGTTTAGAGAGTGAAAGAGAATGATACAGGGTTGTTCTTTTGTATTCTCACAAATCCATTGAAGATTAACCTGATTTCCCACAAAGGTGCGAAAGTTTGCAGTCAGATCATTCATATTTGGCAGCCAAGCAGCATGCAGCGTTCTTCTGCATCCTGCAGTCTTTTAGAGATAGCTCCTACAGCTTTTTTTATATGTTGGCTGAATTGCAGAACATTACCACTAGACATTTTCGTGTCATGTTGCAAGACTCCGTCCAGCAGTATGTTTGGATGTTCAGAAGATGTGTTCCAGATTAACTCTTTCAGAGTTCATTGTTTCTCCGTATTCACAGACATGGAAACCAGAGGCAGTACAGGAAATGCAGACGTGTCTGTCCTTGTTTAAAGGTGTCCAATGATGGGTTCCTAATCCAGGATTACCTGTATGGATGTTGCAGACGGCACAAGTAGGATGAGAAAGGAGTCATTGCTCTTTGTGTGGAATGGCTTAAACATGTTTCTCTGACACACTAGGATAAGAGTTTATGATTTTAGATTCTCTCTCGGCAGAAATGCTCCTCAGTTATTTTTTTCTCTGAGGCTAAAACAGAAATTCGTCTGATGATTTCGCAACAAATCCCAATTCACATCATCTCACTTCTCTTTGTTGCTGTTGGGCTTTAGCTTTGGGACCTTTCTGTTCTGCAAAAAAACAACAATTGAATTCATCATTTTGAAGATGAGTGAGTGGAAATTTAAATATCACTGGTTCTCTGTTCGTCCCTCTGTGAGTTCCACTGCTGTGTGTTTTTTGATTTCATATCCTCGCTGATCAAAGCCAGATGTGTACAGTCAGATTTAGTCAGTCAGGCTATGCAGTATACTGTATTATATTTATATATTCATTATATAGTTTTATTATATAGCTTTTGTAAGATATTTGATATTTTTTGTCAAATATTAGATTTTCTTTAAAGAAAACTCTTAGCAATTTTTTGTAAATATGTGTTTAAATAACACATTGTCCTATAAACAACAGTCAATAAATGTTCTCGCAAACCTAAAGTAGGCTTATACATTGCAATAATGTTTCTTGATTCATTTCAAATTGGACAACTGAAAAATGACACTCGTTTCAGTGAGGGAGTCAATTTGGACTCAGCATCAGCTCTGAACGATTTACTGACACAGTGAGTTTGTTTCAAACCTCTAACTCACAGGCAAGTGTGAAGCTGTTTTGTGTGCATGATTTTTAATTTTTTTTTCCTCTTCTACTCCCCAAACCAGTTAAGCACAATCCCCACCCAGAAGCCGATTTCAACTCAGTCATTTAGTTAGTGTCAAAAAATGTTTCCACTTCATGGTTTTGGCTCAGAGCTCATAAATATCAAGGGTGAATCCAATCAGGACAGCCATTAATGCTATCAGGATGTGCTACTAATGCTAAACTATGGTTAAATTTAGGGTCTGAGGTTATTATTTGTTTCAGTTTTGTGTAGGCAGTCAGCACTGTTATTGACACGACCAATGAAATCTTCAGAATTGGCCACAGAGTGGAGGTTAATGGGTTAATGACTGACTAATTAAAAAGAACCAGCTCATAAGAATCGTTTGTAATCATAAATCAGACATAAGATAAAACAGTGTCTTGCACTCTGATTAGATGGCATCAGACAAAACCATAAATGGTTTTTCTCATCTTTTTCCCAGATTTGTCCATTTTTGTCATATAAGTGACCATTTCAGTCACAGCCCTGGTTTCCATAAGTGGTCTGTGTGGATTGGGCAGGTACTTTTGTGTTGTGAGCATTAGAGTATGTCTACTGTACTGTTTTCCGTAATTTGTTCCCTTTCAAACTTGCACCGAACCATTTTGGGGTCATGTGGACACTCCAGAGTTTTGAGTAATAGATTTACATTGTCGCTTCCTGCTACATGAAAGCCCCCCCTCCCTTTTTGTACTTTCCTGTAGAGGAAGTGGTGTTGTCCAGAAGGAAATTACCGGTTGCTTAAATTAATGACTTGGGGAGGCAGTTTTTCTTGCTGACAGAAAAGCTTCACCTGAATGAGCAAAAGCCTTCTGCCTCTGTTTCTTCTGTGGTGTGTCGGTTTGTTTTTCATTCCCTGCTGCTTTTCACAGTAGAAACACTTGCTTCCTTACAGGCCGTCTGTGACATCACTAGCATTTCCATTAGAGTACTGTGCCGTACTCGAGTCACTATCATTAAATTTTTTTAATTTTTTTTTACTTTAAATGTCAGGGAAACTTTTAAATAGGTACATTTTTCCCAGCCTCTCTTGAGTAGTGATGATGACATGTCATGGTTCAATTTAGCTGTCACACTGACAGGCGCATGCATCACCCTCTGCTATGTCCATAAAATATAGTCTAGTTTAAACATTCATCATCTCTCCATCTCTTATTCCATCATTCACCCTTTTCACTTGTTCTTTTTTACCTTCTCTCCCGTTTGGATCTTATTCTGTTTCTCCCAGTTTTTGCCCTTGTTGCCAGGACAGGGGTGTTTGTAGGCCCTGAGTGATGTGGTATTTAATAAAGACATGCCGTGGGTTGCCAGATTGTCAATTTTTATGCTGCTTGTGGCTTTCAAGGTGATTAATGTCCAGAGATGCCATTATATTGCTCTCAAGCCTGGCTGTAGCGCTGGCCACTGGCCCAGGGGTGCTCTGACGGTGCCTTTTATATTAGACTGAAATTGTTACATTTTGTGGCCGCTGCCTCTGAATTACCAACTACTTTTCTTAGCTTATTGCTATATAATGCTTGTTGGTGCTTTATTGAACATAGTGCAGTCTCAGCTTCTAGTAACAAATGTGGAGAGCTTTAGGGAACAATGATTTTGTTGGGTCAATGATAATGTTCATTGCTTTCTCTTGAAAACTTAAAATGAGAGTTTAAAGGGCAGGTTATACACTTAAGTAGCATTTATTTATGTTACCTGACGTCTAATAGCTCAAGATTGCTTAGTCCAAAACAGTCATAATTTAGTTTTATATGATAATTTTTCACCCTATCTTTGATTGGCTAATTATCTAATTTCTTTACAAATCATAATGAATGAGGATGCATACTATCTTTACCATAGCATGCATATATATATATATATATTTACAACACTGTAGTCATGTAAAATTCACTTCAAATTAATATTTGAAAATATGAATAATTTATTACTATTAGTAGTGTCAAAGTAATTTCTTAAAATACATTTTTGTGTTATATATTATAATATATGATGCTATAATTTGCTTGTACCATTTAAATCATTGATGTTTTTGGTGTTTTATTTTTATAACATTTTAATGTTGGACATTTATAATTTTTCTTGTTATTGGCGTCAGCTAGATTTTTAATACTGGTGCTTTCCTTGAAATTAACACCTTTGCTGAATACTGAGTAAGCGTTAGAATGTAAATATGGGTGGTCATATGTGAAAGTTCTCATGGTTTTGACATCTGGATTGTAGTTTTGGATTGCCTTGTGAATGTTGTAGCATGTCTACATAATTGTGTTTCAAAAGACCTGCTTTCTATGAAGTAGGTATTGTATACTTTGAAGTAGTTATACAATATTACATAGCCTGCAGCCGAGGAAACCAAGAGAGGGTGCGATAGGAGGTCCGAGAAGCAGCTAAAAGGCCACTTGTCACCTGACAGGAGTAAAACAGCAGGGCTCTGTGGACACTGGGGAAAGGACATGTCAGGGTCACTGTGTGCAAAAGTGGCAAGACAAAGACGGAAAGATGAGAAGAAAAGAGTGAAAGGTGGTGGGAGAGAGAGGGGACAGCAGGTGCAGCAAGGAAGGAAACTGAGGCAGCCTTGACTCTGGTGAAAGGAAGTTTTCTGTTGCATACTGGAAGTCAAAGCTGTGTTTGTGTCAGTGTTGTGATGCTTTTCAGGTTGCAGTGAATTGAGTAGTTTACTGTTCTAACAGATGGTTGCTTATATATTAGAAAGAACGCTGCTGACAAAAACAGCATATGCTGGGATGCTGGTTTAAGCTGGTCGTTTGCCAGCACATGACCAGCATAAACCAGCAAAGGACCAGCTTAAACCGGCATAAACCAGCAAAGCCAGCTTTAAAACATACCTAACCAGCATAGTTTTTTTCAACAGGGAAAACATCAAAAGCAAGAAAGAATTCATTTGATTCTAGCGAGGTTTACATATTGCTGAGCTAATGCTAATAAACGTAAACGTAAATGAGATTCGTTATCTCTGGTAAGGGCTCTTAGGAGGCATATTTAAGAGCTTTTTGGAACAGCATTGGGAGCATGTCTATGCCTCTTTAGTCAGCTAGGTTTTGGAACAGAGCAGTGAGAGAAGCAAGAGATACAGTGGTCTGCTTGTGTCTTTGACCCGTCTATCCGTTCCCACGGTATCAGGAGGAGGAAGAACTGACCCTGTATGAGCTTTATACCCCTTCATCCCTCTCTCTCTATCTCTCTTTCGCACACACATGCACATAAACAAAGGATCTGTTCACATCAACAACATCAGTTTTTTGACTTTGTATTGTTGAGATCAGCAGTTCTCAGCTGGTTTTGCTTCTGGATGCAAATGTTAGCCATCAAGTGCATAACAAAACCAAGTTCATATGAAAAAATATCATGATTGTTTTCAACATTGATTGTAATAAGAAATGTTTCTTGAGAATCTAATATTCCATAAGACACTGAAGACTGGAGTATTGATATTATAAATTGTAATAATATTTCACAATATAAGGTTTATACTATATTTTGATCAAATGAAGGCAAACTGAATGAGCTTTAGACATATTTTTAAAAACATTAAAAAATCTTACCAACTCCAAACATTTGAATGAGCATGCATTTGATTAGATGCTAAAATATATTTGTTTTCTAACAGGTAAGATCAGATACTATCATTCTGTCATATCTAGTATTTTTTTGTTTCAGCTTTAATTTGTTTTCCAGTCACGATTTTTTAGAAAGCAATCCTTTGATTTCAAGAACAGAGGCTTCTCAGTATCTCTAAACTCAATTTTTAGAGCTTGGTTTCTTTATTTATATTCTGATAAGGACTGAGTGGATAATGAGAGACAGAAATCCTCTGACTGAGACCGGGCGAGAGTTCATGTTTAATAACGCTGAGGTTGCCGGAGCATGGGATAACAGTTAACGCTTGGTTAACAATACAACAGGTACAGTGGGGCTAATGTGACCGCAAAAGGAAAATTCCAAATGTCGGGTTTTATTAGCTGAACAAACAATCTGAAATGACGTCTTGTGTGATTTGTGACACTTTGTGTGTTTTTAAGCTTGAACTACACCATTTTTACCCCTGCTGTGATATTTGGATTGGGTCCTGGATATATTTGTGTTGTACATTTTTGTTTTTGTTCTTGCTCAATCTTGTGGTGTTGAGTTCAGTGTCTTTAGGATCAGTGGCCTGATGCAGCTTTTTTTTTCTCTCTCTCTAGTGTGTGTGAATACAGCATTTAAATCTCTTAGAGGTAGGGACAAACTCACTCTCTCACCCTCGTTCTGTTTCTCTGTGATAAATTATATATGAATAGTCAGTGAATGTTGCCGTCAGCCAGACCAGATCAGACTTTTCACTGTAGAAAAAAAGAACAAAAACATCACAGTAAGTCAAGAGAGAGAACACGACGCTCTGAGAGAAAGAAACAGACAGAGAGGGAGAAAGAGGGGACACAACTGGAGCAAAGTTATAGAGTTGGATGAACTTTATTGCTTCAGAACTGTTCAATCTATAATTTAAATACGTTCCTGTCATTATTTATTCACTGTTTTGTTGCTCCAAACCTGCATACTGCAAAATAAAACATTTTACTTATTGTATAATAATATTAATTTATTACATTTAAATTCACCAAATATTTAATGGATAGAAATATTACAGAATATATATAGACTAATTTAAAACCTACAAAAGACTTAATATAGCCATAAGTCATATCAATGTTTATTTTTGTTGTCGGGTAAATAGTGAGTAAATAGTGACAGAATTTGCACTTCTTGGGTGAACTAAGCAGTGCTGGATGTTTGTATAATCTATTATCAGTGCGTTAGTATATACCGGCCTCGCAGCAGACTGTGACTAATCAATATTTCCACACCATGGTGAACTCTAATTTGTGTAATTTAACTGGCATCAGCTCAATCGGACACAAACAAAACACCCCACCAAACTTATGACTTTGTCATTAGCTGCTACCGCTCGTAACATCTGTGCATGAACCCAGTATACAATCAAATAATTTTGCAGGCAAATCAATGTTAAACTCAGGTGACATGAGATATAATGGCCTTGATAAAAATACATACTGTACCTTCTTGAGCCTCAGAACATTTCAATTAGAGTGAAATTACTCCTGGGGAGCATGATTTAAATGTACTGATGATCAAGTTTAGTCATATGGCGCTATGACTAGTGTATCTGAGCTATGTTTTTGTCTGGAACAGGCATTAATCGCATCCATCGGTAAACAAATTACTCAAGTGCATCTTGTGCGACACACATCTATCGGGATGATATTGTTGGGCTAATGTTAGGATTGCTGCTTGAATACTCAATCATGGGCAATGTTCTCTAAAGCTGTAGGTGGTTGCTTGTCGTAATTGAAAGCGTCTGCTGGAGAAGTGTTCTAGAAGGTCCAGTATATTACCATGCGCGGCGTGGTCCCTTACTCTGTTTCATTTCCCACTGAAAGACGGCGATTAATCTGATTAGTGATCTATCAGCTGAAAGTTCTGCCTCCCAGCTCTAATGGTCAATGCCATGGTCTGGTCTGAATTATTAACAGATCCATTCCTGGAGACCAGGGACAATTCATCACTGAACAGAGAGGCGAAATGAAAGAGAGAGATGGGGTGGGCTAAGTGAAGACTAAAAAAAAAAAAGATGTAAGTAGGCCACATGCTCATAGAGTGGTAAAATATTTTTATGTAGCAGTAAAAAGATAGCAGGTACAGTAAGATACTGTATGTGTGCATGTATGTTCTAGATTAAAAAAATAGTTCACCCAAATATGAAAATTCTGACATTATTTATTCACCCTCAAGAAATATTGAAGAATGTTACAATGGGACGTTATAGTCATATGAAGTTGTATTTGTTTTCAGTTTATATTTAAGAAGTAGATACATTTCTGTTGTCTGTTTCTTCTTAGTGCATGCTTGTCTGCGACTTTAAATTCTCATGCTCGTTATATAGCAGGATTGATTCTGATTGGCTTCATTCCATCGGCTGGAAAAAAGTCATTCCGAAAGTGAATCCAACGATATCGTGTCTCTGTGCATGTATCGTTATAGCTGTGGTGTGGATTCTGCTATTCTTTAATATTGAGAATGATTTTTAGAATTTTATCTTTATCTTCACACCAAGGAAGATAGCTATAAAGATAACGGTACAGAAATCAATAAAGCATTTCTAAACATCACACAAATTAGAAGTTACATAACCTTGTTTAATCAGCTTTAAAATATTGAAATCCATGGCTTTTGACTCGAGCCTTAAATCTCAAATGTTCATCACTCGATGGGGATGAGTTTATAGTGAAGATGCAGTGAATTATTTTTTTTGTTTTTGTTTCTGTGGGAATTGAGTAATGCCAGCAGATGACTCACTCCAAACTAAACCATAATCCTCAATGTCCTCAACCCTAAATCCAACCAATAATCATAAACCTATACAGATCTCTAGTATTAATCATAAACCTAATCTTAACTTAATGCTGTGCGTCTAAATCGCATGTTTCCTAAATGGAATATGATCGCAAATCTACATCTAATCTTTAACCTAAGCCTAATTCTGGTCAGCAGTGTCTCTGAGTGCATTTACAACAACAGCAGCTCTGTTTGTGTGTAGACCAGCCGCCTTACAGGACACTAATCACATTGTAGAAGATAAACAGCTGACACTCAGCTGAGATTTATTTATTACAAACAAACAGTTTAGTGGGTTAATATAGGTCCGAAGGTTATTTTAAAGGACAGTTTACTTCCCAAAAATAAAAGCCCCCTCTTTTTTAAATAAAATAAAAGCCAGTATGGACTATTTTATGATTTTATGTATGTGTGTGTTTCAGAGAAGATAAAAATCATACATTTTTGTAGTGACATGAGGATGGGTATTTTCATTTTTGACGCTACTCTCCCTTTAAGGCCACTCTGTGTAAGATATAACAGGTGCAGTGTCACAATAAAGAGAGAGCACTTGAGAAATGCGTAATAGATTTTGGATGGTACTATAAGAATTGGATTCTTTCAAGATGCAGCACAGCTCAGATATTGTCATGACCATTAGATCACTGACCCTGAGTTAGTCAGTGAGAGGGAATGCTGGGACCTCAGTAAGACTGCCAGTAAATCACAGCGCACACACAAATACTGTGTAATTTAGCCAAAAGGGGATGTACCGGCATCATAGTTTCTACATTGTTGTCTTTTTTATCCTCAAGTTCATATTTCCAAACAGAAACACACTCCAACCACGGTCCGTATTGATTTTATTGCAGTGTAACTTCATGCTCGGATAGTTACATTAGCTTCATTTCAAATGAACTGTGTTTGATGGATTTGCTCATTCACACAGCCAATGACATCCACCGGGCCAAACAAGAATGAACTACGGTTTCACCCTCCGCAGTGTGAGGCGTAAACACAGGATGTACTGAGAGTGTGTGTGTATATAAATCCAGTTCAGCTTTCACAGAAGCTGAAAAATATTAGCGCTGGGGAAGTAACAAGTCATTTATAATTACTACAAGTAATTTACGTCACAAATTAGCCAATACATTATTCCAGCCATGCAAAAAATATGCAATAGTATGATTCTAAATGCCTGTTCATTTAGCTGGCATGTACATCACCACACTGCACACATACACTCAAATATTGCTGTAGAAATGATTTTCACTCAGAAATTACTAGTAACTTGAAATAAGGAATTGTTTTAAACTTGTACTGTTAAAGTAGAAAGATTAAAATAATTTTGCTCCAATAATCTTTGTTTTATCTACAACTATTTATTTTTTTGCAGTGTAGATGTTAGAAATTAGTCTTATCACCAGATATTTTTTTCACCTTTTTTTTACTGCATATTTGTTATGAATGGGAAAAAAGTTTTTATTACGTAACAATTATAAAAGCAACATGGCACTTAAGGTTGTGCTATATTTTGAACTGAGTCATTGTCACAGTGCTTTATTTAAGACAAATGTGCTTAAACATTAGATTAAAGTATGGAAGTCACTGATTTAATGATTATTGAAGAAATTATTATTATATAGTTTCCACCTCAAATAAAAAAAAGATACTGTATAATGACTATTTCTCATAAATGTGACTTTAAATCATAAATAATTTTCTTTATATCTCAATTGCAAATTATTTCTAGTAAAAATCTCACAATTGAATTGTTTAATTTTGATTGACTTTTATTTCACATAATTGCATTTGCAACTGCATTTACAATATGACCTTTTTATCTCAATAAGGATGATTTTATCTTACAATATTGTCTTTATTTTTTCCCAAATACAGTACCTCATGTTCATCATTAGTGTGTCTGATAAATTAACTTCACAGCTAGCTATAGTATTTAATTACAAACTACCCTGAAGAGAGAATTATTAATTGCATATGATAAGAAAACTCAAGCTGTGTGCGTGCTATGCTGATGATGAAATCTGCTCCACATACTGTAATCCTGACGTACATGTAAAAAAAAAAAATGACTTGAGGATTTAGTAGAAAAGTTAGCCACATCACTAATCCTAGTTGATTACATGCCAGCACTGCTAGACGGCTAGCCAGATGACAGTGATAGTTTCTGGAAAAGCGATCTGTCTGTAGTGACTTTCGCTATGGTTTGTTTTGTTTCTCCTGTCTTCTGTAGCGTAAAATAAATAGAGTTCAGACACCGGTTTCAGGCTTGTGAGCAATGACTGTTACCCCCTCTCTCACCCATCAGCCCCCCGGCTGGGACATGGGGGGTGTGAGTGATGGAAAGAGAAGGGTGAGAGGGCTAAATGCCTGAACCACATGCGATAACTCACTAGCAGTTTGCGGGGCTAACTGCGGTCAGAATGTGATAGCCTTGCACAAATGCGTTTCGGGAAATCCAGCCAGTCCCCCCCCCACCAACCTCACCAGGGGTTTTAAAAGATGCAGGAGTCTGGAATTCCACAGTCGGTTAATTGAATCCGTGATTCACAGTCTCCCGATTTGTAGTGTTTTCTGTTTTAGTGCTGCAAGACCCCTCTATTAAAGTTTAATGTTCCCCTATCGGAGAAACCGCATTAGGTTAATGCATGAATAGATAGGTGCATATAGAAATGCATAGAGTTGCAGTGTGTCTTGTGTATTAAACACAAATTGCCGCCATGATTTTCCTACCATTTTTTGACAGAAGCGGGTTAATGAATGGAAAGTTGCTGTTGCTTTCGTTTTTCCACTCACAGATGGGAGTTCAGCTCCCTTGCAGAAACATGTGGTTCTGTTTAGAGTTATGCCGTGTGTGTTTATGAGAGAGTGTTTTTAAAGCACGAGCGTTAGAGGGATTTTTTTTTCTTTTTTTCCGGAGCGGTGGTGAGTTCTGAATCTTCCTCTGTCACGGGTCACCGGCCGGTTCACATTTCCTGCCAACACGAGTCACCTACAAACCAGCGGTTATTAGTCTACAAATCTCCAACACAGCCAGATCCAAGTATATTGATGTCCCTTTTGTCTATTTCTTTTCTTTTTTTTTTTCCCCTCTTAGGATCTTGAGTGAGAATCTTCATCTAACCTCGTGAACACCAGTGAGAGCCGAAGAGTTTCCACCACTGCTCATCTCCTGCAAGGATAACAGTGAGTTTTGAGTTAGTCTCTCTCTATTTACAGTGATTCAGGTTTCCTGCCTGTCATCATGGACATGCCAGTTCGTATTTCCTCTCTTCGTCATGGCAGACAAAATCAATTGTAGACGCAGCAGTTTACAGAGACGCAGCATCAGTTCGAGATCAGCAGAACTAACAGATGCGATCGACCTGTCAGATCTGATGCAACCCACTATAGTTGGATTGCGTTCACGGATTGCGTTGTTAAGGAAACGTGACTGACGAGCATTTGAGATATAGATCTGTGCTCATCCAATTTATCAGATTAGTCCATTGTTTAGAGGAGTTAAGGTTGAATGATGTATTAGTAGCAACTCTTAAAAATTCAGCTATGCCGTTTATACCATAGTATAAAAGGCAAAAAAAAAAAAAAACAACAACACACATTTAACTAAATGAAAGGCCTTACAAGGACTTTTTCTCATAACTGTGAATTTATCTCATAATTTCAAGTTTATATCTAAAAATAGCTAAATATTTCTGCCGATTGCAACTCTATATATATCTCACAATATGACTAAATCGCACAATTTGTTTTTAGTTTTTTATAATTTAAGTTTTATTTCTTAGAATTTTTGACTTTTAAAATTGGGACTTTAAATCTCATTATCTACTTTTCAACTCTGACTCATGAATTGTTACTGAATCTTGCGATAATACGATTTTATTGCAGTTTATTTCTCATTGTAGAGGATTTATATCTCACACTTTGACTTTATTGTTAATACTTAATCTTTATCTTAAATTTTTACTTTATATCTCTTACTTCTTACTTTTGTTTTACTTTTACTTTAATTTATCGCCTTGTTTCTTACAATAACCTCAAAAGTTTTTCTCTTACAAAATGATTTATTTTATTTGTAACTTTTATCACAATATGCTTCACTTCATATGCTTTACTTCACTTTTTGTAATTATATATCTATATGGCTATATATCTCAATATATCTCTTTGTGACTCAATATAGTTTTTAATTCCCATAATTTGTGATATTGTGTATCTCACTACAAAATGACTATTTTATTTCTCATAATTTAATATTTATATCTCATAGTTTGGCTCTTTTGTTTTAAAGTTTCAAAATATCTCAAAATATATATTTTTTATTTCTTACTCTGAAGGAGAAGGTATATCATTAAGATAAGATAAGATTTTGGTCATACCATCTACCCCTCAATGAAACGTATAATGGGTGTTTAGCATGCAATGAAATGACCTTTGTTTTTCTGGTCAAACCCTTGGCTCTGACTAAAACTGACATGCCCTCAAATCATTTGAGCCGCACCATTGTTCATTCACTCTTTCTGTCTTTCACTTCCCTGCTGCTGACCTCTGAGCAGAAACAACAGCGTAAGCACTATTATTCTAAATTTCACTCTATCTTTCTCTTTTGTCCTGGAGTCCACATTTTCATCCAAAGGTCATTGATGGCCACAGAGAATCACTCGGAGCGGTATTCAGTCAAATTGCATCACACTGTTTATCCCGAAGGTTCTCAGTGTGTTGTGGATGATCTGGTATAGAGCTGAGCCCTGCAGGTCTGGAAATGCACCAGTGGAAAGGCCCGTACCAACTTTGTGAAAGGTCAGGTGTGAAAGCTTACAAATGTAAATGAAATCCCAATGGTAAAATAAGAAAGAAACAGGTATGATGTAGTTTAGTTTGAAAACATTTTGCTTTTTTAAAGCATGTGCAAAAGGATGGTTCATATTATTTTGAAGTCAACATGAAATCAAATCCTTATTTAAGTTTGAGGGCATTTTGCGTATAATTCATTGGGTGTGTTATTCAAAGGCAAAGATGTTTGTTTATATAGCTCTTAATCAAAATATAACTTTCTCTACCACTTAAATATCTTTGCTTTTCTGCTGACATCATCAAGGCCACTAACATTCCAACCAATGAGAACCTTAAGTGTTTTAGGGGTCTTTAAGTGGCCATCCACTATTGCTTTCTTCCTCCATTCCATTATGGAAAACCCTTTTTCATGATCCAATCAATTACACATTGGTAAAAATCAGATCCTACTTGATTTTTGTTAATACATCACATTACAGAAGTCAACTGGATTTGTGAATTTTCTGACTGCTTAATTTTGACTTTAAAGCTATAATTAGTTGGCAGAGACTGTAAAAGCGGTTTTTCGCTGACAGGATGCATTAGCGTTTACACTATATGAACATGACCATGTGTGTTGGCGACCTCCTTTAAATGTGCTCAGTGAACCAAATGCTCAAGATGCATTGGCCCCCTGTATTTACAGCTGCACACTAGAGATTGATGTTAAAATCAGATGTGAATGGGGTTTAAGAGATGAATGAATCTCTTTCTTTCACTCCTCTTCATATCTGGCACCACACATTGAAACATACAGTAAGTGTGATTATCTGCAATGTGAGGAGTGTGCCTTTTCAGTCTTTTTTTTTTTTTTTTTTTTGCTGTGAGGAGACGAAAGCCGAATCTCTGACTCTGACTCTGACTTGGCCTTCTGACTTCATGACTCTGTGGCTGTCTAATATTCTCACTCATTCTGATCCATTGTTGCCCACCACAGCGGGGCAACAATGAATAGCAAAATCTCACCCAGCGAATAGGAAATTTCAGAGCAGTCATCTGGAATGGCACTTTAGGCTTGAATACAATGATTGGACTGTCTGTACATCTACAATAGCATATTCCACATACTCTTTCTTGTTTTATATAACTAAAAAACCCTGTTATAATTCTTTGGCTGGGGGTGATAATGCATAACTGGAATAATTTGAGATTTGACATTTACTTTTATGGATAGTTCACCCAAAAATGAATATTCTGTGAATCATACAGTGGGATTCAAGCAAACTCTATGTTGGCTACACAAACCTAATCATCTGATTGGTTCCTCTACGCTCCGACTGTGAAGCACTAGGCTGTGCAGGAAAAGCTTGGGGTTAAATTCCCATTTTCACCAGCAGATTGGCACTCAGGAATCACTTCCTGGTTCCTAACCACCAGCGTCTAGTTATTTTCGGTGTATTTATGCGTGTGCGTTTGTCCCCCGGGGCCTGTTTGAGTTCTGAGCTTCAGTGCCCTGAGACTAACAGGCAGGAGGAAGCAGATGGCTCCAAGAAGGGGTGACCCCATAGCAGAACTCTGACTCTGACAGAATTATATCCTCCAGAGTCACACACATCTTGCTTCTATAATCCTAATAGATACCCCAACAACTCTCACACACACACACACGCTTTATATTTGCAGTGCTTTTGTAATCCGCATTGCTGCTGCTCCTCCTCCTGTCTTGTCACAACAACCAGTGATGGGCAACCACTGGATTATGCTCAGTCACAGTGCATTTTATATTATAGACTTAATATATAATAATATAGACTGTATTGTGCAAATCCACAGTGACTGCGAGTGAAGTTAGTAAGTGAGCTTATAAAAGATTTCAAGAGGCATTGGATTTGATCCAGCTACAGACTTCAGTCAAAGTAAACGCCATATTCAATTTGATGCCATTAAAACAGAGACTGCTACAGTAAGTTCAATATACCGTATCGTTCGGCTGAGTGAACAAGAAGTGTTTTCAATGTCTCATTGGATGAGCGATCAACATCCATTACACATGACAACAGTGGTATCGAACGTGGTGTGCTACTGTACTTGCATCCCAAACACCGACTGATTCATTCATCAAATGAAATTGTATTATTGTGATTATTGTGAATTTTCTGCAGCCATTAATCCTAATCACATGATCCTTCAGAAATGTTTTCAATATGGTGATTTGGTGCGTGAGAAACATTCACTATTATCTAAGTTAAAAGCTTTTGTGCTGTTTTTGTGGAGCTGGGATACAGTTTTTCAGGATTGTTTGAATAGAAGATGAAATTTATTTGAAATGCAGTGTAAAAGTCTTTCCTGTTGCTTTGGATCAATTAAATGACTCTAGACTAGAGCTGAACTCACTTGAATTCTATTGATGAGTGTAGACGTTCCTGTGAGAAGCTTGGTAGTTCTCCGGCTAAATAATATTGAACGTGTTTCAATTTAATAAGCTTAATTTACTTACTAGCAGACCTTGCAGCATGTTTGCAGTAACCATTCTAAGACTGAGACTTCATCGAAAGCACTCTGTAACCTTACTGCAACATCATTCCAGGCATGTAGCACCCATAACCGTCTGCTAAAGTAATTATGGGCTGTGGCTGGTATCAGCTGGGAGGTGGTGAGTGAAAAGCTTTCTCATGGCCCATTGTTATTCAGCAACAGTGCAGCATTAAGTGGTATATTGATCTTCTGATGCGACGCATCCGTCGGGATTCACCCACTGCTGATCTAGGATCAGGTCTGTCAGTCCTGGATGTCTCTCACACGCCTCCTTTGGGGCATTCGCAACCACCATAGAGACAGAGACGAGCCGTGTGGTGTGTAGATGTGTAAATCAACGCAAATCTAGCAGAAGAACAAACACTGAATCTTTTTTCAGCTTTAATCTTGCCTGGATATACGTATGTGCACTATACTCTGCTTGGATGTTTGTCAAGAGAAGCCGAGTACAATCTTTTGTCATTAAGGAAACTCTTCTGCTTTAAATGTCCACAAACCTCAATGAATCATTAGTGTCTTCTCTAGTTCCCAATCTCCTCATGAAGGACACAGAATTCCTTTCTGTGAAAAGAGCACTGCATCCCTTCGCTCAGAATTATACTGCTTCTTGTAATTGTTCCGATGGGACCATCTCACTCTCCAACCCAGACACTCACTCTCTACAGGTGGAAGAATGTCTGAAGACCTGGAGAACTCCTGTGATTGGTTGATCTTTCTTTTTTGATCTGTCAAGTTCTCTTTTATTTTCAATATTTCAGTACTTGATTTCTGTCATACTCCTGCTGTCATTGTTGTTCTTCTTTCAAAGCGAATTTAAAATGTATAAATAAGCCTTTGTTTATAATCAAACTTATAGGCTATGTGCGAGCATCACGTCATGTTTACATTAATCTACACTCCGCCTCCAGCAGCGTGGGGATATCAGAATTTTCGGAAACAGTATACCGTCACTCAGACTTTTTGAACTTCTTTATGCCCTTCTTTAAGAACAAAAATAAAGTTTGTTTGAAGTATACCGGGCATACAGCCTTTAAACTAGTCTATCACATAATTTTTTTTCTTACATTTTTTAAAATCTTTCTTAAATCAATATATATATTTTTTGTAGATCAGTAATTAAAAATATACTGTATATAGAATAACTTACTATTTATTCAGCAAGGGAGCATTAAAGGGTCATTTATAAAGACATTTCAAAGAAATACTATTCTTTTTTTTTTATGCATTTCTAGGATTCTTCTTCTAGGAGTCATTGTTTCCACAACAAATATTAAGCTGTTTTCAACATTGATAATAAAAAAATCTTTATAAGCGCACTGAATCAGCATATGATTTCTGAAGGATCATGTGACACTGAAGACTGCATTAATGGCAGCTGACAAGGCAGCTTTGTCATCACAGAAATAAAAGTACTTTTTTAAATAACTTTGTAATGTTTATACATTTAAAAGTGTAATAATATTTCACTAAATAACTGTTTTGCTGTATTTTTCATCAAATTTATGCAGCCTTGCAAAGAGGCCCAAAAACTTTCAAAAATCATACCAACCTCAAACTTTCGATGGTAGAGTATCTGATGGGAACATGACAGTGTACTGCACAACACAAATGACCCGCATATCAGCCTGCAAAGGGATCGCTAACACTCGCTCTTGTCTGATCTCGCCTCAGCTGTGGGTTTGAAAAGCTGCCAACAGCAGATAAATGCATTTAGCTGGATGTCCCTCCCCTCCTCCTCTCCTCCCAGGGATGCGATGATTCTCAACTCCTCCCGGTCTCCGCCACGGAAACGGAGCGAGATGCCATTTCAGATGCCTGCACAGGGTTAGATGGCAGCCGTGATACAGCAAATTGAGCTGTGGCTAACGTAAGAAAGCCGAATTGCTGTGAGATATATTACATAAGGTGTATGAACCACCTCGGAGTGATCCATTATTCATTTACTGTCATGTATCTAATCAATCATTTATCGATTTAAAGTGTTTTTCACGTCCACCGTCCTGTTAGTCTGCTCAAAAACAGAATGGTTTTGAAGCCCCTTTGTTAACACGGTGCAAAGTGTTAACAAAGGGGCTCAGAAGAGCAACAGAACTCGTGATTAATGTGCGCATTAGACATGGAGAAGTGCTTTTTATTCGCAAAGGGTTCTGGCCCGAGTGTGAGACTTTCACACCCTCTCATCTGATAATTGTACGATAGAGACACAGTGAATCACTCTTACCTCTTGCCCTCTCCTTATCTGTTCTCTGTCTGTCTTTTTTCAATCGCACAACACGTGAGAGCAATCGCAATCGCATTCATCCGCACACATTGATGCACACTCGCTGTCGGGGCATCTAGTCCTGGCTGGCATTCTTTCGCCAGTGGTTTCCCTGTCAGGGAGATTCAGAAATCCAAATGAAAGCTTCTATCGAACGGTGTCTGTGCAGCTAGACTGGCCATCGAGCTGGCAGACAGGCCCTTCACTCCTCTGCTGCTCTCAGACACACTGTGTTTTTGCCCCGTGGGTCATATTTTAATATTCATGGAGCCGGTGTGTGTGTGAGTGCGTCGAAGCGTGGACACACACTGTTTAATGTGATGTTAAATCTTGCAGCAGGTAACGTGCAACGCTGTCCATTGACATTCTACTTCAGTCACAGTACTGCTTTAATAACGCTCGACTCCCTCGACCTGGACCGTAGATAAATGTGGCCTGGGGCATTTGCATTATTCACATTTCACACCAAAAGAAGAGTTTTTTTCTTATAGAATGTCAATCAGGGCTCTGTTGTGGGCTGGATATCTGATTGACCTGAACCGTTTCCACAGATAAGCAGAATAAAACATAGTGCTCTACTTTTAGACTTGGCCCTGGGTCCAAAATAATTGGCAGGAGATGAATTAATTCTATTTGGGGCGTAACTAGACCTCTGGATGCTTCATGCACAACCTTGTGTTGAACTTTAGAAGGTGGTGTACTATGAAGAGATACTGCTATGCTTCTTTGATCATGATCAACCCCAGCGCTGCTACTAATAATTATTTTGATAATCAGCTAATCTAATTATTAATTAAATATTTAGGAATTAATTCAACAGCTCTTAATTGACTTCAGATTTAGCCTTGAGATGAGAGGTTTTATTAGACTAGAAGAATCATTTTCTGAAAATACAATTTTATTTATTGCAAGAATAAAATTGGAACGTTCTCATAGTAACCTTTATACAAATATATTCATAATGTCACAACATTATAAATTCATTGCATTTTTATGAGAATTTAATTTTCCCAAAAACCTTTTATGACACTGCAGTTCACTGAAAAATGTACATATGTTACTAAAGAATGCTTTATACTTAATCCAACTTAGTTTAATTCTCTTATATTATCATTGAGCTAAAGTAAAGTACTCTATTTAGTGAACTGTAGGTTAAAAAAAATTTAAGTTTTGTTAGTATAATTTAAACTATTTGCTTCAAATCAAATGACAGTTTTGCGTTCCGTGAAACACGTGACCTCTGACGTCATCAAAGTTCAGTTTGAAAACTGTTCCCAGCACGATTTGCTTGGGACTTAATGAAGAGAGTAAAATTGTATTAAATGAAATGTATTTTATGTGTTTTTGTATTTTATGAGTTTTGGAGCGAAATGGGAACTTGATAGTGTTTAAAAGTGTTTAATGTTCAGTTATGTTGGAATTATTAGAACTGTTTAGTATTAGTATTAGCTGAGGATGTGGACTAGTACAGCACGTTGTTACTGTTTTACTCAAAGAGCATTTAGCATGATACTGTATGTACTAGTACTAACTACTAAGTAAAATGTTATATACTTGAATTTGGAGAACCATTTTGAGGCTACTTAATTCTGTTACTTTGCCATTTATTTATTTTTTTCACTTTGCAAATATTTCATATTTCTTTCAAAAATAGACATTTTCCTTATAAAATATATCTACTACATTTTAAAATTGCTAAATATAAATATTTATCCAGCTGTGTATATAGATATTAGATAAAAGTGGTAAACACTCAGGGTGTTTGCTTTTTAGATAATTTAACATTCAAGTTTTGCTCTGTCTTACATGTAGTGCATATGACAACACTTTTAGTCTGAATATTTCCCCACACTTTGCTTTATGTGAATCATTTGGGCTGGGATCTTTTCTTTGGTCAGTATGTCTGAACTGTATCGGACTGCATCAGACTCTTGGATCACAGCACTCTTGTTGTTAAAATGCATTGTTTAAGTTTAAAAACGTCTTACGTTAGGTCAGGTGAGATCAACTATGTGAAGCTTACAATATTTGCCAACTATTTTTCATTGTTGATAAATCAACACTACTTGTTCCGGCCCTAATTAACACTGAGAATGGCAAAGAACAATAACAACAGAAAAAGTTTAAAAGTCTTGAATTTTATAGTACTTCTTTGCGGTCCCTGCTCTTCACTGAGTAGCGTTGAGAAAACCCTGAAGTAACACTGTTGCACATCTGACATTTTAATGAGAAAATATAATTGGCTTTACAGTGCACCACAGAAGAATACGTAGCATACACTGCCCTCATAATGTTCTCAACCGGCCCGTTTCGTTTCATCCACTGGTCCCCCATCGCCCGAGGGGGTGTTGTGGAATACTCCAGTCTTTGATCTGTTGATAGGACGGGCACTCTGGAGATCTGAGTGTTTCTCAAGGTCTGAATGTGCTCTGATTCCCTCCTCCTTGCTATATAATTAGCTCTGGACACTGAGGACCACATCCACGGGACTCACCGAGACCATCTGAACGGCTTGATTTGTCCTCGCTGAAAAATATATAACCTCCAGCCTGTGCAATATTTACTGGCTGAAATATCCATCCATCACACCTGAGAGTCTGGGAAACGTCTCTGTGTCTCATAACAGTCTGCTCTTGACTCAACAGCGGAGGATTGAGAAATATCAGCCGGGCCTTAAATAGCCTCAATTTCTAACCACAGCACCATGCGAGCCCGTTCTCGATTTCTTATTCAGTCTATTTATTCCTTCTCATCGATTCGTTGCTCATATTGTTTGGTGTCCCCGTGCCCCCCCTTTCTTCTTCATGTTTCATAATATTCCAATTCCAGGCTTGTGTCGCCACTCGCCGCGATTTCAAAGCATATTCTGGCCTCTGTTCTCATTGGAAATAAGCTCTTTGTTGCATGTAGCGTGAGAGTCGATGGATCCGAGCTCCCTCTGGGGAGAGCCGTATCTGAGGGCCGTAAATGATGTTGGTGGTTGTGGGATACGGGCTTGTATCTGTGTCAGACTAATGTACGTGCTGAGTTTCTGTGTGTCTGCGGTAAGTTTCATGTTACAGCGATATGGTGGCAGTCTAAGCCATTATAAATCGAGATGTCTTAAAATTGCTGGTGGTGTTTAGACGGCCTGTGTGTGTGTGTGGATGTGCATGTGTGTATATGACTTCTGGTGCCACTACTAAAACCCCAGTCGTGACCAGACGCTGCCTCGCTGCCTTTATGTATTGATTCAATTTGGATGACTCTATTCAGAGGGATTCTGCTCTCTAGTAGATTGTCTCTCTCTCTCTATCTCTGTCTAAACCCAACAGGCTTGTGCAGAATTGACTTCTTTTCGATTCATGAGTGTTAATAAGTAAAGTTAAGAAGTATACAGTATGTGTGTATGTGTATGTGTATATATATATATATATATATATATAATAAAATATACACAGCCGTAATTTTCATATGTAGCCTTTATGCATGTTGCTTTAATTGACTGACACACACACACACAAACTTGTCAACGCTACCCCCAACCTTTATTATAATGAAGTAGTTTCCATACTAAATTGCTACATTATATTTTTCAGCAATGATGTGTTTTTGAAATAACTAAATTCACGACTTAATTTTTTGTGGGGAGAGACAAACAGATGCCGGAAGTTTACACATGTACATTTCCTCTCTCTCCAGGGCAGCAATGGGGTTTTGCAGTCATTATATTATATATATTGTGTGTGTGTATATATATATATATATATAAGTACAGGCCAAAAGTTTGGACACACCTTCTCATTCAATGTGTTTTCTTTATTTTCATGACCATTTACATTGATAGATTCTCACTGGAGGCATCAAAACTATGAATGAACACATGTGGAGTTATGTACTTAACAAAAAAAGGTGAAATAA
>JAUMHE010000021.1:1016855-1040866 GCA_032359235.1 Enteromius mattozi
AGTATTTTGAAAGTATTTTGAAAGTGATTGCAGTACCAGTTTTGGCCATTTCTTACATACGGTTCCTTTAAATATATGAATATAAATATATATATGTAAATATTTTCAAATTATATGCTGTTTGTGTGTGTGTGTATTTATATGTTCATAATAAATATACACAATACACATACATATATTATGTAAAAATAATTATATATATATATATATATAAGTGTGAAATATTTTTGGTGCAAAAAAATTTTATTCAAACATTCTGTATAATAATTTAAATATATTTAAATTCATCAAAAATGTAAAACTGAAGTAATTTTATGAGTGCACAGTTAATAAATAATAATATTATGATGAATATTATTGATTGTCAATATTTCAAGCATCACATGTCACAGAAAAATTATATTCACAATGTGACTGACAGTGCAATTTCTTCAAATGCTCTTTATTACGTAATGTTGGTTAATCTTATTAATAGGATGCGTTTGAGTTAATTAATCCCGTTAGAAAAGCACTTTAGTTTACCGGTGTTCATTCATCACTCAACTTCAACTAAAGTGGTTTGTTCAGCAGCATTATAGACATTTATTGGATCATTCAATAGAGTTATATAGATTTCTCCTCTTCAAAATCATTGTTAGTGCTTGAGATTTTTTTCTCCTTTATATTTTTGCAAACTCTATTATTTAGAATATATTCATTGTATAATAATAATCTTTGTGATATTGTGTGTTCATTAAGGGGAAAAAATAAAAACCTTAACATATTTTTGTCAGTAATTTCATATACCAAATTAAAAGTTACAGCTAGATCTCAATTATATGAGCTGTTAGTTAAAATGTAATTTGCTAATGATTCAGTCTTTTCCTTTATTCATAACCTGCGTCATCACGGTTTAATTTAGTGCACCAGGTCAGAGTCAAGCGATCCATTCCATTCGTACAGCTTTAGGTAGTGTTGACTTAAGCACGCGTGGCTGAAATCTCTCTCCCACTATATATATATATATATATATATATATATATATATATATATAAAAAAAAGGAAAGCGATAATGATGTCTGCCGAAACTAAACCTCTATTTGTTCTGAGGTGGTGGCTGCCGAGTCCATCCGCTCGTTAATGTTATTTTAAACACACCTTCTCGCAGGTCATTCACACACTCAAATAAGTGCTATGATGGCAGGAACCCTGGCCCCCTGATAATTTGCGTGAGTGTTGGAGGACGGACTGCCATGAGGGGGTGGGCGGATTCTGAAACTCATTAAAACACAGTCGAAGATGAACTAACTATGAACTCCGGCTGAACTCCGGGCTGAAGACGCATTCAGTCCTGCAGAGAGGCTATTAATACCACGGCAGGGGGAGAAACAAAGAGAGCCTGAGGTTTAGGGAGTCGGCGAGAGATGGAAACATGCTGAAATTGGGTGGAAGACATCTAGGCTTCCGCATCGAGAAAGTGGCAAGATAATGGAAAAGGACGGAGTGCGAAATCTGCTGATTTTGATTCCAATCACACACCCAAACGAGGCTCCAGTAAAAAAGAAAAACGCAATCCACTCTGCAAACGCAGGTGTGGTAACTGCTTTAATCGAGTATATAGGAGCTCTGCTCTCGAAAAGAGCAAAGTGACGTCCTTCTCATTAAAGTGTTTCATTTGTAAATGTCACAGTCAGCCTGCCGCCCATGTAGCCAGAGCCAGGTAATAATGTCCATCACCAAAGGTTACAAAAAATAGATCCCGTTTTCCCTGAAAAAATCTCTTTATATCAAGCCAGCACATGCCCTGACACATGCAGACTCAACACACAGGCTATTAAATAGTGCACACAAGCTAGTTATTTCTAAAGAACTGTGGGCTCATACAGTGCTCTGATTCATATAATGCGCTTCCTGAAACCCTCTGCCCCCCTCTCCTTTTCCTTGCCCCTTCCCTCTCTTCCTCCAGTCCTTATGACTGGAGAGATGTAGTGTTCTGTTAACCTGCCTGTTTTTTTCAGACTAATGCTTCACCTTCTTAAGTTGTAAAGCCTCTCTTATTTTCCCCCTCTGGGTTTAGTTTAGAGTCTCGTAAAGCCTGAGCTCTGTAGTCCGACTTTAGGATTATGGCCTTCAGCTTTTTTTTTAGTTCTTCTAGAACTGTAGCCTCTTTTTTTTTTTCTTTTTTTTTTTGTCTCAAATAGTTCATAATTTTCTTTTAAGGATTAGAGATACTTGAGCAACTCAGGCTTCAGAGTGAGGCTGTATCGAGTTTGATTGTTTCCCGCATGCTTGTTTGCTTCTCTAGGGTCGTAAGATCTTGAGCTTGAGCCGCTGGCTTCCATTGAGTTTTTGCATTTCTTTCCCTATCTGCTTGTGTGGTGTGTGTGGGAAAAAAAAAAAAAGTATGTGTGAACCCGCTGCATGAATCTAACGTCATCTCTCGATTGAAAGCGCATCTTCAGTTTGCTGAAGAGAAGAATACCTCTCTTATCAGATACCTGCTTTATTCGGCTTTGAATGCATGATGCATCGTATTATGCATGATGTTTTGAAATGTTATGTTCTGTAAAATGTGTTGACTTTTGTGGATTCTAAAGGTCCTTTCACATGATTCGCATCAACCTTATCCAGTGCATTGAAATCTGATACTGTCTGGTGGTGAAACATGTTCACTGCTGACCTTTCCAAGCACAGCTAATGATTAGTGGACAGTTTACATTGAGTGTCATTACATGGATGATATTGTCGCAGAAATTATTTATACAGCACACTGAAATGTGGCATTTGGAGAGGGGAGGAGGGAGGGGGGTGGACTATTTATTTCATTTATACATTTATTTACTAGAATATATGATATAAAATGCCTTTTAGGTTATAATAACATAATAATAGCCAATCAAGACAACAATTGCTTGAATTGTTTTTTGTTTCTGAGCTCATATGCGTGTTAACTTGTTTGTTTGCTAACAATGTATGGTTTATATATATAAAATCAACTATATATAATATACCATATAACAATGTTTTTTGAACCTAGCAATCTCTTAATGTCTTTACACCATGACTTTATCCACATTGTTTCCAAGACCTGATGCGAGTTATGTGAAAAGGACTTAACTGATTGTTAATTGTATATAATCCCTACACTGTATTTTAAAGAGGATGCTAATGTACGAAGATGTTAATATTACTTTCATGTCAATTCCTATCAAACCATTTACTTTTCAGAAAAATGACTTCATAAAAGCTTCTGCAGAATCTATCAAATAAAGCATTTAGGGGGCAAGAGCGCTGAGCTGAAAATGCAAATCAATTCAGACAGAATATTTTCTCATTTCCTGCGTTCACAGATTCAGAAGCGCTCAATTATTTACTTTTGTTTGCTGTTCTCTGTGTGCCTGCTCATATTGTCAATTATATTCCATCATGAGGTAAAGTAATACTCATCCATGTTTAATTTTCCAGCGGATTTTGCACTTCTGTGTGGAGATCAGATGATGTCAGTCACCTTTTGACTGAATTAATTTGCTCCCATTTTTGGCATTTACGTGGCTTGAACTAGATACAAAAGGGCTTGATTTCAACTTCTCATAGCCCTCTATAAAGCTGTCTGTAAAGTTCTACAGACAAAGCAATATTGTTCAGCGGTGAATTTATAAAAGCCTCTCAGCCGAGACCCCACAGACATTCATTACTATTTCTAAGGCTGATCATTTCCCATCCACTTGATGGTATACAAATTCAATTTAAAGCTTTTTACTATTTAAAATGTTTAATTCACCAACTAGTGCTACTATTAAAAAACTCTTGGTTTGAAAAGCAATACCAGTAGCCAAAAAAACCCATCTGCATGATTGCAACTACACTACTCCCAGCTTCAGGATCTCTGTATGTCCTGCTTATTTAACATGCAGCCCGGGAAAGATTATTTATGACAGCATTGCTGCTTTCACATCAGCGCAAAAACACTAGATGTAATTGGGTAATCAAGAAGCGAGACTATCGAATGCCCTGGAAAGCCATGAGCCTAACACAACTATTCATTAACTTCCCCCAAAAACACCAAGTGAGTGATATCCAATATACTTAACATAAAAAGCAGGTTTTCATTGTGATTAAATCATTTTTTCTTAGTGTTATAAGCATTTAAACCATTTCAATATCCATTTTCACATTAAATGTGTGATGGAAAGTTTCTACTGATGTTAAAGGTTCTTCGAGCAACCATAGATGCTAGAGAAGATGCTTTAACAGTGTAGTCTCCTTACAGATGAGATTATACCTCCTCCCCTTAGTGAAAGCAAAATCAAAACAGAAAACCTGAAGACCTACATAGATATAGTCCTCCAGGAAAAGGCTGTTTTCTTCTCACCTTTGTTCTGAGATAAAGAGCATAAACTGAACAACAATAGCCCTTGAAGCTCTGTGACTCCTAGGATCCAACTATCACCAAATGTGCTAGATCTGTTCAGTGATATCAAATTTATGGTGCATAAAAAGATCCATTCCAGAGCCTTTCACAAGCAATCAGCCACACACAGAGAGCCAGAGAAAAGGATAGAGACCAACAAAGCGTTTAAAGATACAAGGGTGTCTGTGTGAAAGTGTTAAAGGGATAGTACACTCAAAAATGAAAATTCTGTCATTGTTTACGTATAAATTTGTAAACATCTTTCAAAATACCATTTATGTTCCACAGAGAAATGCAAGTCATATGGTTTGGATAAACATAAAGGTGAATAAATGATGACAGGATTCTCATATTTAGGTGAAATATCCCTTTACAGAATAAAAAATCATCTAATAATATTTTTCATGTTTTTAGCACTAGCCCACGGCAGTTCATTTAATGTTGTACTCATAGGTGATATTTCATACTTGTTGAGCTTCACTAATAATACAATACTGCCATCCTAATGGGTTTTGATAAAAGTCCCATCTAAAAGTAATTTATATATGAATTTGCCATTAAAAAGGCCTTTGTCCGTCAAGTTTTTCCATATTTTACAGATGAACAAGCCTGACTGAAATTACGTGTGTTCTGAGCATGGAAACTTGTTCTGCTGCATTTGCTACAGTTCAAATAATTTAAGCTGAGTCCAAAACAGAAGTCGTTTTAATGTCATTATTATATAAATGGTGATAACCAAATTTTACTCCATTTCTTTTATCTTAAATGAACATGTTAACTTTGGCAGCCCTAGTATATACACGCTTATATTTTAGCAGAGCTTTGAGAGATTGCTCACAAGTCTGCTTTCAATTAAACACACTTTTTTTTTTTTGCCCTTCAGCTTTTTTTGGACATCTCCAGTACTTCTTTCTCCCACTCTCCAGTTCTTTGAGAAGGAGTTACTAAGGTTTTGACAGAGGCCTACACAATCCCTCACACAGCCGAAAGGAAGATTGAAAGACTTAAAGTTTTCACCACTGAAAATCTGTCACTCATTTCTCCCCACCACTTCACTCTATCAACCTCTTTTCTTCTCACCCACTCTCTTACTCTCAGTACCATTCATTTTTTTCCTCTCCTCTCCTTTCTCAATAAATCTGTCATTCTCTTTTTCGTTTTTTTTTTTTTTCGTTTTTTTTTTACAGTAGTCATCTTCTTCAGTTCTCTCTCTCTTTTCTCTCCTCTTCATGCTTGTTCTCTCTCTCTTTGAGTCAATGAGGAGTTATTGGATTTTTGACAGAGGCCTATACAATTCACAGCCATGAAAAAGTGAAAGCACCTCCCTCTCGTCTCTTCCCCACCCACTTTCATATATTCGGTACTACCGTGTTCATTTTCATTCTTTATTATTTTACTATGTAAAAATAATATTAATTTAATAATAAAAATAATATTATAAAATTTAATAATTTAATAATAAATAGTAATAATTTTACTTTCTTTCATTTGTTCCCAATTTGTGTTCTTATTTTTGTGTGTTTTGTTTTATATGCATATGTATTTAATTAATTTATATTATGAAATATTTTTTAAAATTTTATGTTTTTTTTTTTCTATTTCACTCCCCTTTTTTTCAAAAATTCTCTGTGCTCTATTCGTCTGCTTTTTCTTTTTTTTAATTATCTGTTTGATTGTCTTTTGGCAAAGTTAGGTCTGTATTATGCCTGTCTCTGTTCACATATTTATGCTATATTTAGCCTCTGTTCTGCCAAGATTCTTTAAAAGGGAGATAAGCCAGCAGCAAAAAAAACTTGTATATAGCTTCTTTTTTTTTTTTTTAACTGATGATCATCTTGTTTGCATGGCCCTGAAAATAACTGACCCAATTACAAAGCCAACTAGATATATATTTAAGGTAGCACTTTATCTGTGAATTTATTAATTTATTAAGTTTTTGTGTCAGTGAAAACTCTACTATTCCATTGTTAGCTTGAATATATACTATAGTGCTATGAAGTGTTACTATACATGCATACATGATACTGATGAGTTAATATTAAGATTTGATATCTAATTAGTGCTTTAAAAAATTACCTTTGGAAGTATTTGTTTTTGTGTTGATACTAGTGTACTGCACAAAAAGCTATTGAGTCATGAAAGGGGACTACAAACCTGTTGTGACACTAAAAGTGTGTGTTTGTGAGTCACCCATCGCGTAGCATATGCCGGCCCTCAGTGCTTCCCAGGGGCCAAAGACCTCAGTTTATAGACCAGCAGAAAGCAGACGAATGAGTCAGAGGAAGATAAAGGTCCCTTCTATTATTCATAACATCTTCCTGTATATTTGCACATAAGTCTGTTACAGCTTGCAAGAAAATGAGGCAAACTCTGGCAGGTCTATTAAAAGATTGATTCTGTTGTATGTAAACGTTAAACGTTGAACTGGAAGTTAAGTGCTGGGCGTCTGGCCAGAAGAAAGCTGGCCCCAACTAAGCCTGGTTTCTCCCAAGGTTTTTTTTTTTCTCCATTCTCTCATGGATGGGGTTTAGGTTCCTTGCCACTGTCGCCTCTGGCTTGCTTAGTTGGGGGCGTCTAATTTCTAGTGATTATCGCCATTTTGATTACAGCGACCGTCTCTGCATTTAGTAAATAAATAGTTTAATCTCATCATTATACATTACCATCACTCTATTCTCCTATTTGATAATGTTCAGTGCTTTGTTACAATCTGTATTCTGTATCTGTATAAATAAAAGTGATTGATTGAGTGATAAACACGTCAGTTATGATGCCTCAAAAACTCCATCTTATTAAAACAACAACAAATCCGTTACAAGCTTCCAGTAGCTATTCTGTGAGACATAGAGGTGTATGTGCACTTGGCTACTTCTTTAGCAGTTTACTTAGCTATAACTCATTCTGGTTTGCATTTATAAACAGCTAGGCAGAAACATTTTTACAGGAGAGAATTGAGTTGGCGGGAAGCTTTCCTCCTGCTTATAGCAAAGCACAGTTGCTGCTCTGTTAATGTGTTTGTATTGATGCCTGAAGGAAGATTATCCTTGTTTTTCTCACACAGAGTTATTATGCATTCATATTTGTATTTTTGCTTGCAGCAGCTAGAAAAAGCACAATAGTGTCTCTCTCGTGTTCTCAACTCACTAACGGTGGTCCACCCACTCTGTTCTTACACGGTGTCATGTTTGCCATTGCTGTTCGCTAACTTGAGCATCAGTGAATGTCAAAGCAGCTTATAACATCTGTTAAGCTATTTTTAGCTTTGGCTCATTTGATAAGATAAAGGTGTAATAAATTGTAATTATTTGAAACTTTTTATTAAAATAGGGCTCAAAATAAAAATGTTGTTCCTGTATGTTAGCCTTGATTAGCAATTAGCAAGCAGCATATATTTAGATGTCTGCAGTAGCTTCAACTTTACTAGCTTTATTTATGTATTATAGGTTCATTTATTTTCATCTTTGTATCTATCTTTTTTTTCTTGCTTTCTTTCACCTCTCTTCACTTTGGCTGTGATGTGTATAAATAAAACATTGGCTGCTTTTACAAAAGTAGGACAAGCCATTTTACATGTCCCGCCCAAATTTCCAGTTCCAATACATTAACACTGTAAAGGAATCTGTGCTCGTCAAGTGATTTCATGGGGTCTTTGATGTTGTATTAAAATTAATCAAGACATAACATTTAGTTTCAAAGCTGACATTTTTTACCAAAGCAGCTTACAGCTCAGTATAAAATACCTCTAGATGTAAAATACCTCTAACAGCAATTTTCCGTCTACTGGCTCTCTTACAAATAAAAAAAGAAACCGAAAGAAGAACAGACAAAATGAGAAAAACAAGGAAAGGCTGACTGCGCAGATGGCAGTGGGAGTTACTAATTATCTGAGCATGCACATGTTAGCGAAATCACCTCTACCCTCAGCTCATTAAGACCGTAAGGTGGTCTGTGCATTTATTTTAATTTGCAGTCACTGAAAACATCTCCATATCATTTTCGCACCACCTTAACGCCATATGCAGCTCAGTGTAGAACAGCACAATCAGCTGTGAGTCAAGCACATAGCACTGCTGCTCTTGAGACTGTGGCTAATGAGAGAACCACTTAGCTCCCTACAAGACCATTAGCAATTGTTCTTGAGGCTCTCGCGCTATTTGATGTTGAACCAGTGAGCATTTGCAGATTGATTCAGAACGGTCTGCTCAGCCAGCGCTCTGCTTTGTTTGTCAGCAGTTTCTAACATGAATAGAAGTCTGCTAAGAACTCTCACACTGTTAAAAGCTAACCTAACTGGCACCTCACTGTGTCTTTACAGTGCACTCATCTTGCTCTCTTCCCCTCTCTGCAGGAGTGCGCCGACCCCCTGAGGTAGATAAGTCCAACCACAGTGTTCACTACACTCTGCTCATTGCGTGTGTCCTGGTGGCGTTTGTCCTGGGAGCTTTCCTCTCCGGATTCCTTGTCTCCTGTTACTGCAACCACAACGTGAACAAGACCAAAAGGCTGTCGAAAGATCCAGAAGCACCAATCCCACATGCTCTATCCCTGCGCAGCCTGGCCAAGCTAAACGGCTTGCTGGAGACCCAAAACAAAGACGAGAAGCTGGAGGTGTCTTCACCCAAACTCTACAACTCTTTCTTTGCGAATGGAAAAGAGCAAGCGCATCGCAGGAATGCCCACCATGCTGCCATGACAGAACTCATTCACCCACATCATCACCACTCCGCGGAGCTCTCCGGCCTTCCCACGCCTGATTCGACGCCAGAGCTCCCGATCAAGAGTATGAAAGCCTTCAAGAACCAATGGGAGAAGAATCAAAACTGCAATAACGCTAAAGAACCCAAGTCCCATAACATGGGAGCATCTCGGGCGAGCGCTGGAATGCAGCATCAGATTTTCCCTTTCTCTCAAGGACTGAGCAACGGACAAGTACTAGGCAGCTCGGCACACATGGAGGAACGCAAAGTCCACAATGTGGAGCGCATGGCAAGCCAGCCGTATCACTGCTACCCGCACAAGATTGTGGACGTCACCTCGCTCGACGAGCTTCTGAAACACATCCATGAAATCAACGTGGCTACGGGAAAGAGTTCTACAGTCCTCACCTCATCCATGTCAGCCAACGCAGGTCAGATGGCGTTCGCAAACCGCGTACAGCCGCAGATCCCAGAAACAGAGTCTGCACCGTACTACAGTTCCTCCACGCTTCCTCGGGACAGTTTAACTCGCCGCATGGATGTCCCACCTGAGATTCCTCCCCATCATCAGTCTACTCTAGAGAGAGTGTCCCGTCACCCTTCTCAACGTCACTCTTTGATAACCACTCCCAAGATGCCCAGTGGGGGCGTAGTGCCAAGGCAGCACAGCTTCAACCAGCGCAACGCCCATCAGCCCCTCCTGCTCTCTCGAATGAACTCTAATGGCAGCAGTTCGGGCTGCGACGTACGGCACCCACTCATCCCTAATGGATACCTAACTCGCCAACATAGCTACAGCGAGCAGCCAGAAGTCCACCGTGGAGCTATTGTCCGTCGGACAGCCTCGCTCAAGCCTGATGTCCCTCCCAAACCGCTGTTCATCCCTGCTAGCTCGCCTGTCAACCAGGCAGGGAAGTTCAACTACTGAACGATGGAGAAGAAAAGCCTGTGGTTTTTCATAAAAGGCTACTTGACCCTACAGAACTGATCGTGGTCATGAACTATTAAAAGACTGAATAAAAAACTTGCCTTTATGGGGGAAAAAAATGAAGATTGGTTGCCAGTGTTGTCGACTTTACATTTGAACTATGACTTGTTTTTCTCTGTTTCATGAATATATTTGTACCATATTGGTATTGCTCAGCTATTGGCCATTAGGAGAGGAGAAGTTACAGGAGTCCACCTAGATTTAGGCTGCCACAGTGATACGTGTGTGGCTTTATGGTGTTACTTTGGACTGTCTAGACAGGTGTCACTGATCCAAAACTCTGGACCTGAACTTTTATCCGAACAAGTGTACACACCTTGTTTGATATTCTGATCTTTCTTGCTTTGGCTTAACTATTCTGTTGATGTAGAGTTGATGAACTGTGCTGATTCCAATTAGAAATGTGTATATATGCATGCGTGTGTGCGTGTGTGTGTATATATATATATATATTAAAATATATATGTATGTGTGTGTACATATACATACCCAGTGTATGTATCTAGATTACTGAAATGGTTTAGCCCCCTTAAGTTCCTTCGCCTTATTTTGAAAGCAGATGTGCTGTTGAAATGCCCACACAACTTGAAGTAATCTCTGTAAAATCCATAAGCAATAAACTCCACCCCATCCTGTCCACTCCAGTGTAATGCAGTTCTAACAACTCAAACTCAATAAAGTTCAAATTCAGATGATTAAATATGGCTAGAGAAACAGTTACATCTGATCGCTGGGGCCCAAGTGAGGTGAATCAGTCTTAGTGTTATAAAGGAGATGTATGTATATACCTAAGAAGAATGTATTCTTTGTCTATACGCTGCAGAATCAGTATGAGGTGCTCCAGTATTTACCCTTTGTCTCTGTTAAAATCATTTAATTAGTGAAAGTGAATCCAAATTTTTTTCATTTTACAATGGAAACACCATGTCCTATCTAGGTGCGATAAACGATAAAACTATCTCTTCTGTGTAAATCTTACATTTTGTCTTATACCATCAGTGATCACTTTATGTGTTCTATTATATATAGCCCCACCCACAGTGAAATCCGATTAGCCTAAACCTCTGCTCCACACTGAAACAGGTCGCACCTGGATAGGACACAGCATAAGAGTCCAGAACAAAAAGATTTCTTACTTTTGTCCTGAGTTATTCCTATATTATGTTAAAATGTATCAATATTAACACTAAAACTGTTTTGTGTAAATAGATGAACAATAACTAGCCAAATTTTAATTGTTTGTGTAAATTTGTGCCTTATTTAATATGATGTGTTAATGGGGGGAGGGTGGCGGCAGAGTGGGAGAGGGGACATAAGAAAAGGGCAGAGAGGCCGTCATTTGTCTTTTTTTTTTTTATATTTGTATTTTTTTTTAAGCTCGGTTGTCTGTATGTCATAACTGTTGTAGATATATATTTCTAGATACTTTTGATATCCCCAGGCTGTGTGACGCTTTTGCATTTTGGAACAGCATCTACATAGTTTTTCCCTCCAAAGAGTCATCTATCTGTCTATCTATCTATCTATCTATTTGTCTGTCTGTCTATCATTCTGTCATTGTACCGCTATGTTGTTCTATCTACCATTCTATCGATCGTTCTATTCGTTTTAGCATTCTTTCTATTGCTCTATCAATCATTCTATCATTCTTTCTATCACTGTCTATCCTGCCTATTGTTCTATGGATTATGTTTTCTCTCTTTTTCCTTTGTTTCATGTTGAACTCAGCATTAGTTTAAGAAACCTGTGTCTTCACTGACAGGTTTGTTCTGAAATGTATGAAGTAAGATGTATGATACGTGAACTTCTAAACTGCAGCATATCTTCAGATCTTATGTTTAATGGAGAGAGCAAGACTTCTTAGGGTTTGCACTCTGTTTGGAGGAGAGACTTCTGCGTGTATGTGTGGGTGGGTGTGTGCGTGTGCGTGTGTGTGCTTCACGAGGATACCATATCAGTTGGCTGTAGTTCAAACACACACCTCCCTTTGCTTTGCAGTTCTTCAGTCTGGCAGAGTAACTCAGAACAGTTCCTCTGCTCAAAGTCATCTTCATCTTCTTCAGTCTGTCTTAAGACTCTATGATGTGTCAGCTTTTGCATACATTTTTGGTGCTGGTCTGAGATACAGTTTTTATCATGTACACTTGAATGAACCTTTCTAATTGGTTGCCTGTAACTGTGCGCTCTTGCCCCTCACAAAACCAAATCCAATGTCACATTTTAATAGACGGCTACCACATCATATGCATCCCAGGTGGAAAATGGACTGAGGGTTCAATCCCTGCACCGTCTTTGACGGACATCTGGAGCAAGGAGACAGAGTGGAAAGAGACTGGTGTAGTTTCTTTGAATTTCTATAGATATTATGATGGAAAGGGAACTGCGTGTGTCTGTTTTATCTGCTTTAACCATTGAGGTTTCTGTTATTGCACAGTGTAAATACAGTCCTGGAGTTTCCCAGGATTCAGTGCTCTGTTATGATTACTATCGGGCAAAGCCCTATGGATTCTCCACCTCTGCTTTTATGGAATACTGTTGTATTTTCCTTATAACAGAAATAAATGAAAGATCATAACATGCATTATGTTTTACTGATTTATCATTTTGCAAAGTTTGCATGCTTTCCTCTTTATCTGATGCTGTTGAGATGGCTCATGCATGTTTTGCAGCAGCAAAAAAACACATTTGGTTGTAGTCAAGGTCTCGTAATAAAAAAAATACAGCTGATTCTGGTGTTGTTGGCCAACCACAGCTGCACTACAAGGGTGCAATGGATGATGTTTACCGTACCGCTCAAGGGCCAAAAATGACTTAATAGCCAATTAGTTCCTCTGGGCCCTTGAATTGAAGGTGAATATATATTAAAAGTGATGTCTATGGAGCTCTAGCCAAATTGGGAGTGCATGCTTTTACTATGGCTACAAATTTACAGCAGCGTTCTACAATACAATAAGATGAGAGTTCTACTTCACATGAATATACACATGCTTTTGTTTCACACATGAAAATCTTCTACTGGTAAACAAAATGATTTTTACATTTCACTGCATGCACGAGTCTGTGTGCTTCACTTTCAAATTCAAGGATTTTTACCATTTCACTACTGCTTTCTCAATATGGCTTTCATGAATAGATACAAGCTCCACTCCAGAGAAAATAAAGAGCATGAACTTGATCCATGAGACGGTGCACCTTGTTTAAATAGCGCCTGGTTTTCTGTTCTTGTTCAAAAGATTCAATTCTGCTGCCTTCCCTGTTCAAAGGTACTGTTGGCTACAGATGTGAGGAAGTTCTGAAGACGAACAGAACAGAATGATCTTACTTTCACTGTAAATCTGTGTTGTTATTTGCTCTATTGTTGTGGCTTCTTTGCCTTCTCATTGTTTCAGCTCCAAAGTGCCACATATTGGTAACATTAGTGCATATCTTTGCTTTAAATCATTCTTGCCTCTGTAAAAGATTAATGAAAGCACAGCAAAATCAGTGTTTTTACTGAGCTTCTTCAGGTCCAAAAGTAACTGCTCATACCCATCCAGCCAAAGTAAGCAAGGCAGAACCTGTTCAGTTTCCTGCAGTTATTTGGAAATTGAGTTTCCCTAAAAAACAGTCCCTTATGGGCACTCAAAATCTCACACCAGACTTTATTTACCCACAGATTTGTCATATTAGGTAATTTTGCAACAAGTTATGATTTTCTATCATACTGCTCTATGTGGTCTTCACTTCTCCACTTCCTATCCATAGACTCTGGTGCAGATAAGTGGCTCCAGATTCGGCGGACACACTAACTGCAGGTTGTCTGACAGGTGGAGCCGAATAGTCTCAGTTATTACCCACAGTTCTTAGTTCAGTACTCATCAGGTGTCATCAAGAGAGCTACTACCTGATATCACCCCCATAAGAATCATCACATTCACGTCTCCTGGTTCTCCCTCCATCATTTTATTTGGCTCTCTCTTGCTTTCACTAGTTGGCTGTGTTTCTCTGGCTGGTTGTCAGCGCTCTGAGAGTGAGAGGGCATTAGAGAGATGTATTCTGGGAGATGGAATGAACGTTTTTCATCTTAGAACTGTCAAAAGCAGCCCAACCTTTCTGTAGATAAAACTGCATGCATTTTGTTGTTCGACATACAGAATTTCATCATCGCTGGCGGAGAACCGCTATGGTATATAGTCTGTTCATTGGATCCGAAGGAAAAGGGGGCCCGCAAAAATTTCATCCTGGGCCCTGTGAATTGTAGCGAAGACCCAGAACCTGCTCGACATCTGCTGGTTTTTGTAAAAATGCTGTGGTGGTTTGTAGTGATGTATTCGGCTGCTTGAGTTTGTTTGTCAGCGTATGGTCTGTATTTTTTTTGGTTTGTTTGTTTCACAATAACACAGCTGAAAGGATATATACAGAATAGTGCATGACAATAGACACTGCTGACATTGCGACACAGGCAACAGTGCTGACTACATATGTGTGTGTGTGTGTGTGTGTGTGTGTGCGCGCGCACTCATAGACTCATCGTATGATATGGTGTGCTGTTGATGGTTAAAATTGAATTTCCCAATATGTGCCAGATGTATTGTTTATTGTTATGAGGGCTTTTTTTTATAGCAGTGTATAAAATGTAATGTCAAATACATAAATTCTCTAACATAATTTCTCAATCTAAATAATTGGATTGAGAATTTATTACCTCATACCCGTAAAATTAACTCAACATCAACAGATATATTATGTGATATTATATGTGCCTAGACCATACTTGAATATAGCAAAACTAATATTAAATATAAAAATAATTTTTTTGCATGTCTTTTCATGTTATTTTTCTCTGGCATTATTGCTTCATTTCTAACCTTGGTATCTTAATTTAAGGCATCAGCAGTAAATCTCTGTTATGCTTAGAAATATTCTCGTTTTCTTTCAAGTCTCGCTTGTAAAGAGTTTTTTTTCCTTTCTCTTTCTCTGTATGCTCGCTTTTGCTGTGTCTTTTTCTCATATCTGTGAGATCATCTTGAAGGATTTAGCTGATAGTCATGGTTATGATATTGCTGCCGTGTTTGGCATAATATACGATGCTACGCTCCTTCATTTGCATTATTTTTATTACAAAGAGATGGATGGTTCTGATATTAAAAATTCCTCCCATCTATTGTTTGTTATTATTGTTTTCTACTAAGAATGTGGGTTGTATCATTCATGTTGATACATGGTGTTTACTGTAAATGAAGAATGTTAAAAATACTCCTTGTGCTTTATGAAACTGAACTTGCTATTTTAACCAGGCAATATATTATTGCTGAGGGCTTTCTGATATTAGATATTAAGTATTCGTGTTTCCTCAGACTGTAGTTAAAACAATAATGTTCACCTTCACTTATAAGAGGTTATCAGTTTATACATCAGTGTGTAAACCCGGGCCGTCAAAATACTATTGGGTAAATTGTCAGTGGGCAGAACAAAAAAAAAACGCACACACACACACAAACTATCTGACACTGAACTTATATTTCAATGTAGAATAACAGGCTGTAGCATTGCTTTTCAAAGAAACAACTATGTGAACTTAGCATGTTTCTTAAGTATTAGCAAACATATCATGCCATTTTTACACTTTGAAGTGGCTATTTTTGTGCATTTTGGCTCTTGACCTTTCGTATACAAGCCATGATTGTTTTCACTCCGAAGTGCCCTTTGGTGGTCAATTTTCCTGTTTTGAATACAGGGTGATTAATTCTGGCAAGAAATAACTGTCTTTATGAGTGATTCGCTAAATCATTTACTCAATTTAGCAATTTAGTCAAACTTTTAATTTACTCAGTAACGACATTTATTTTGCTGTCATATATGTACACTTATGGTTTGTTGAAGTGCAATGCCAGTACACTTCTGCACTCTAGAAGTGACAAATACACAACACTGTTCTGCGTTTAAACTTATTTTTAATGTAACGCTGTAAGCATCTGGATCATTCCAGAGTGTTTGAGCAGATTCTCGGTCTGGCTTCCCTCTCACAGAGACTTTTTACATGGAACAGCACCGCAAACCACACAGCATTTGGATACATTTATATGAACCATAAACTAAAGAGAACCACATGGCTCCATAAGTGTGCTAGGAGACAGACAGCCAGTGGACTGTGTCTTTCAGAACTGCAGCTACCATATAGTGTTATAAGACTCACTGCTGGCTGTTTGCCTCATTTATATTTTAATAGTTTGAGTCAAAAGAGTCATTGCCTCTTCTATTTCATTCTGAATGAAGATTAATTACATATGCATCTGACAGAGCAAAAAACCTCATGAGTGGACGTCCCCCAAAGATGAGGCACTACAGCATATTCTATTCTTGTTGTCATGGTAACCTTGTCCCACTATGTCCTCTGTCCATAGACATATGGACAAACATAGCTGAGAAAAGCCTTCTTTAAAATCAACAAATGCTTTTCTTTGCCCTCTACAACACACCTCTGGCGTCTCTGCAGTGATGCTCAGGGATTCTGAGTTACTCTCTAAAAGCCAGATGGATCTCAAGTGACTAGAGGAGTTGCACAAGTAGAACATGTTCCTGAATCAACATTCTTTACTGGTCTTTTAACAACAAGTCCAGTCAAGTCAAGCCACAAACCCTAACAGCAGAGGAAAATGTTGGATTGATATAAAAGTTGCTCTTAACCGTAAATCTGATTAATAAAACCAACAAGGATGCTGATCCAGGAGTCTACCTGTGTAAATCATGTTAATATATATAAATATCATGCCTATTTCCTCTATTTTTACATTAAAATGACCTTTTGCTGTCATCATACACTCATGAAGTTCATCTTTGAAAACACGAAAATGTAATGCCACTGTTGTATGCCAAATGTAATCGCTAACCAGTCTTAAAATAAATTTTTCATAATTTTTTATACACTTATGATGTGAAGTCTGAATTCACAATTATAAATATTAGATTTCACTATTCACTTCATATCAATTATTGTATTACAGTTTACAAGAAAATATTTCTCTTCTTCAAAATGTCATGTTTATTTCAATGTGCTATTTTTTTTAATTATTTGTGATATTTACTAGCAATATTTGAGATAATATTTTTCAGTGTAGCATAAAATTTGAATATAAATAATTTATCAGTTATGACTCATAAGACAATAAAAAATTACCCATAACACAAAAATTTATTAGCAGCTTAATTATTTTAATATCGGTGCATCCCTTTTTGAAAGGCTCAAACTGGCAAAGTCAAAATTAGGTTTAGAGTTCGGCAATACCGTATAAAAACCACCATGTCTATGAGATGTCCTTACTAATATAGTGAAGCCAACACGTGTGTGTGTTGTGTGGGGAAGTCCCAGGCAGTAGTACAGTAACTGTTAGGTCAGTGGAGAATTATGTGCTATGTCTGGCATGTCCAGTATGCTAGACAGCCATGGCACGCCCCCCATTACAGTCAGGACTGGTTTCATCCAGTTTTCTCTGGTACCCTGATGCCTTTACTCAGCACTTTTACATAGAGACACAGTAACACACCTGCCTCTGCCTGTCACACTCACACACACATATATACTCTCCCTGACCATCTCACACTAAATTGGCACCTATCCCTGCTTACTTGCCCCAACCTGCTCACCATGTACACCCTGCATCTGTCCCCCAGAAGCTTGAATGATTCCCAGCCTAATTAGCCACATAAATGCAGCCCACACACACATATATACACATTCTTCATCTCTCTACCCACTCCTAATTAACCTACAAAGCATGACCCCCATCCCAAACAACACACACACTCACAGCTTGCCGCAGACTGGCATCCGTCACAGCACCAGAAAATCTAAACAAATTCTGCAGAACTCATGTACATTAGCAGCTGTCAGAGGACATCTGTTCTGTCACCTGATGGCGGGGATTTTGTAGTTGTAAGTAATACAAAGTTTTGGGTATTTGGGAGAGATGGGTAAATTGCATAACTAATATTCCTAATTATATTTCAGGATGTTTAAAAGCTAGAAAGTTACTGTTGTCACTAACAATTATATTGGTAATGGAGTAATTGGACAATTATTCTGTCAATTAATCAAGTAATTGAATAATTATATTTAAAAAAAAAAAAAAATTGGTAATAAAAATAGCTCTAAACTAACAATAGCCTTTAAAATTATATAAAATACATACATTATCAATGAGGAATAAAATATTATAAATAAAATAAAGAAAAATAAATGTTAAAAATAAAATAAAATGCAAATCATGTAAATAAAATACAATGTGCCTCTGTGCCAAGTTGTTGTTGGTTCTCGCAGGGTCCTATCTCATAGCCCAGATCCGGCGTTAACTCCTGATACCTGTAATCACTGTTTGCCTCTCTCCTCATTCCCATTACAGCTCAGAATGGAGGAGGGGGATGGAAATAAAAGAGTGATCTGATGAAGCAAGCAGTGAGTCATGGCCTCTGACATCAGTGGCACAACTTCAGTTTTGCAACGCTATGGGAATACTACGAAAAGAAAACAAAAATAACAATTTATTAAACCATTTTTCTCCCCTGAGTTACATCTTCCACCATTTTATAGAGTATGTATATGAAAATGTATATAATGAGCAAGTACATCATGAATTCATCTTCCAAACCAACTTTTTGTCTTATCCCAAATAACTACAGTACAGTTATAATAAGTGCTTATACATTTTTATACAACATTACTTTCTGGTTCTTGAATCTGATTGGCTCATAGAAGTGCGATATTAGAGTCCAACAGAGCTCTTTGACCTCTTCACCGTTTTTATCACTCTACTTGCTGAAGTTGCCAGATTTCTCACATATATTATAGAAAAGAAAGATAAGTGGTCCAGTGACAGATTTGGCTTCACATTAGGGCTAAGATGTGTCATGTCAAGGTGTTATATAATTGGTAATGTTTGAATGGAAGAAAATCTATTAATGCTGCATATTTCAGAATATTATTCTCCTTTTCATACAAGAAATATATTATATTAAATTATTAATATGTAAATGAATAAATGCACAAATAAACTGTTCTAAATACTCAAATATATATTATTAACATTTCCTTTGTTTGGAGTAAAGTTTGCTTTGACATCAAATTCATAAACATAAAACAAGGTTTCACTTATGGTTCACTTATGGTTCACTTCATGGTTGAATTTGAAGGGTGGCACAACTCACCCCATTCTCCCCTACTGTATTGATTGGTGTTGAGATTCATTTAACATGTGCTTAGAAAAACAAATTGAATTGGAAAAAAAGGAACAGTATCAGTTCAGAGTCCAAGCAAGCAGTGAGTAATGGCCTCTGTGCCAAGTTGTTGTTGGTTCTCGCAGGGTCCTATCTCATAGCCCAGATCCGGCGTTAACTCCTGATACCTGTAATCACTGTTTGCCTCTCTCCTCATTCCCATTACAGCTCAGAATGGAGGAGGGGGATGGAAATAAAAGAGTGATCTGATGAAACGAGAGCAGACAGATTGAATGTTCCTATCACAGGCTTTTAGAGGCGGTCTGCAGTGTGGTGGTCCCTGAGGCGGACCCTGTTGTGAAGGCTTAGAAAAAACAACCAGGTGCCTGGGCTCCAGTAATCCAGAAGCAGCATGAGACTTTCTAGGGTTCTTTCGCTTTTGCGCCCAATTAGCTTGAAATTCTAACGGGCTAAAAATGGAACAATCTGGTTGCGTATTCTTGAATATGAATTTCAACTATCAGTGAAAGATGGGGAGCATCTGGAGGAGTTTTTTTCCTGCTGTGTGTGTGTAATGGTGGAAGAGTGCCAAAAAACATAGCGCAGGGAAGACATAAAGCAGAGAAGATACTGCTCTGAGACTCCCTTTCCGTATCTGTGGACAAAGCAGGCTGGATTTCCAGTGAATGAGGAAGAAGGTCCAGACAGAGTGAGATAATGTGGTGTGTGAGGGAGCAATAGTTCACACCTTCTCTTGTAAACATTGTTCTTGCGTTTGAAGCTGCACTTGGTCCAACATAAAGTTTTGTGAACTGCAACCACACAAATACACAAGTTGAAGAACTGTGATACACAGTTAAAAGGTTTGTTCACCCCAAAATGTAAGACCATAATTCATCTTCAGAACAGAAATTAAGATAAAGTAGATAAAATCTGACCCTCCATAGACAGAAACAAAACTGAAATGTTTCCAACTCCAGAAACGTAGTGAGTACATTGGTAAAACCGTCCATATGACATCAGTGGCACAAGTTCAGTTTTGCAACGCTATGGGAATACTACGAAAAGAAAACAAAAATAACAATTTATTAAACCATTTTTCTCCCCTGAGTTACATCTTCCACCATTTTATAGAGTATGTATATGAAAATGTATATAATGAGCAAGTACATCATGAATTCATCTTCCAAACCAACTTTTTGTCTTATCCCAAATAACTACAGTACAGTTATAATAAGTGCTTATATTTAGGTTTCACAAAATACAGAAATTATAGTAACCTACATATGGTATTTTTTTCATCATTGATCATAGAGGTCTAAATTATCATACGAATATGATAATTATTGTACATCTGGCAACCCTTTAAAGTAAGCATTCTGTCATTATTTGAGCCTACTACTTTTTTTTTTTTTTTTTTTGGTTCCCATTGACTTTCATTGTGGTCATAAAAACAGTTCATTCTTCAAAGCATATTTAATAAGAATAAATAAAGTCATACCAGTTTGGAGTGCCATGAGGGCGAGTAAATGATTTTTTGAGCGAACTATTTCTTTAATAAGATTAAATCCTTTATTTTCTTAACTTTTTCGCCCTCACCCGCCCACCTGGTTTTGCTGACACAGCACCTGAGCTCTTTCTCAATGGCTCATGCTGACATTCAATTAGTCCCCTTAACCAGCGCACCTCCCCACAGCCAACGACTCGGAACCGCAATCTTCCACAAGTATCATTTCTTTCCTCTTTTTTCAATTAAATCACTTGTCTCAAAACGGAGGACAGAAAAAATGGCCCGAGGGTCATTGCAGTCAGCGCGGAGATGATTTCCCCGTCTCTCCGTCTGCCGCTTTCTTTCTCGCTCCTCTTTCAAAAGATTTTACTCTGATGAAATGAAGCTAAAATATTTCAAAGTGGCTCACACACTTCTGTTCAGCTGGAGCTGCATTTGAGTTCTCCTCTATAAACACATCATTTATTCAGCGCTTTGATGGCGAGGGAGACGTGTTTAGGACAGTTGATTGCAATGAACATGAGTGTCAAGCATCAGAAGGGTTTGAGCTTAAAACGTTTGGAAAAGAAGCAATCATTTTTTACTTCCATCACCCGCTTGAGCTTTCTGTGAGGAAATCCGTCAAAGGTCACTGCAGGCATGTCACACACGGACATTTGGTTGTGGGTAAAAAGACAGAAATATTAAGAACAAGAAGCAGCAACCACAAAAATACTTTGCATTATAGCACTGAAAGATAAATTTAGGTCTTCGAATGTGGCACATTACGGTGTTAAATGTTCCTTTCTTCTGTTTTCATTTTAGCATTCCCCATTGAATGCCTCACACCTCATTAATTCGAACAGCACTCTCAGCTGAATAATAACGATCGATAAGATCATTAATCTTTGGAATATATGATCACATATCTGTGAGCTACCCACGCTTTCGTGCCATTTGCATTCATATTAGTATAAATGGGAATGAATCAGTCAAATGTTTCATTACTGTAATATTTCTGCTGAGGATGTACAGCAGCAGTGTCTCGCTGTGTCTTCATAATTTTGAACAAAGAGCTTGAGAGAGCAAAGACTGAAAGCTCTGTTTTTGTTTCTGTTTTGTTTCTGTTGTATTTGACGGGGCAAAAAAAAATGTTAATTCATGGTGGTTAGTGGTTACTTGTTGAAGTATTAGAATTTGTAGTACCCTTAACTGAATGGTTATTGTGTGTTTGTTGTTGCATAAGGTCAAAAACTTAGCTAAGTGCAACTTAATGTAATTGTAACAAAATACAGTTTACTACAGCAGTATCCAGCATACTTATTCTTTTTCTGAGACATAAACTGTATGCTTCACATAAAAATGTGGGTCTGTTTTACAGGCTTGTGGTTTCTTGTAGTTGTTTTCCTTTTGTCTTTGGAACACGATTCTGGCACAAAAGTAATCCAAAGATATAGTGCGCCATCTACATATATTTTGATAAAAACATGATCGAGGGGGAAAAGGTGGTGCCCTGCTGCCACCCAGTGGCTAGAAAGAAGAATTCATGTAATTGTCTACATGCTTGTTTTTAAAAGCCTTATTTTTGTGAATATGGTGAATATCTGATGTCTGGTGAATTTAATACCTGTTTCCATCATGAATGAATCTTACAGACTGATAATTAAAATGAAAGCATATATTAATATGAATTATACATATATTAATACAACAATATGTTAACAACCAGAGCCAAACATCATTATATATATATATATATTATTTAGGTGTTATCTGTGTCTTGGTTAAAACCTGAATCTAGATATTTTTTGGTGATGTGAACTACAACAGACATCGGGTAGGTGGTGCTATTTCAACATATTTGAACAAGAATAGGCCAAATTTAGTTTCTCAGATAGAGCTTTGAGACTGTCATTCTTTGACTGAAAATGATTTTACTAAAGTTTATTGTAATATATTATTTTAATATAATGTTTTAACTGCCAATATATAATTCCAGTATTTATCCCCATACAATGTACAGTGATTAGATTTTGTGTGTGTGTTTGTGGGTATTAAGGAAGTTAATATAATTTCATGAATTATTTTAAGCATAATTCCATTAGTGCACTTATTACTTGGTCGGGGCTCCTTCAGCACAAACTCCAGCATCAGTGAGGAGTGTCATGGAAGCAATCAGTCTGTGGCTCTGCTGAAGCACTATTGAGTCTTCAGCTCGTCTGGATTGTTGGATCGACTGTTTCTCATCTTTCTCTTGAAAATATGCCATAGATTCCACATGCGGTTCAGGTCAGGCATGTTGGCTAGCCAATCAAACACAGTGATATCATGGTCAGCAAACCATGCATAAATCCTACTGGAAAAGGAATTCAGCATCTACATAAAGCTTGAAAGCAGGTGGATGCATAAAGTGCTCCAAAATCTCCTGGTAGACTGTTGCATAGACTTTAGACAGCACTCAAATATGCTTTGATACAGCACTCTGTGAACAGCCACCCCTTTCAGTAATGACCTTCTGTGACTTACACTCTTTGTGGAGGGGGTCAATGATTGTCTTCTGGACCATTGCCAAGTCAGCAGTCTCTTCCCCATTATTGTGAATTCAAGGAACAAAAGATACCCAGAATTTATACTGTAGGGATGGTGAATTAATGAAAATCCAATGTAAATATTCAAATATTTTGAGAAAATTGATTTTTTTGTCTTTCATGAGCTGTTAGCACTAATCATCAAAATTAAAACAGAAAAAAATCTTTAAAAAGTTTTAATTATATTAAAGTTTCTCTTTCTGAAATAAATGACAATTTATTTTAAATAATATTTAAATTTTTAAGAAAAACCTCTCTCCCTCCCTCTCTCTCGTTCTCTCTCTCGTTCTCTCTCGCTCTTTCTCTCTCTCTCTCTCTCTCTCTCTCTCTTTATATATATATATATATATATATATATATATATATACTGTATATGTATAACCCTAACCCTAACACACGCACACGATTTTCAAAAGATTTTTAATGTCTCTTATGCTGATCAAGGCTGCTTTTATTTGATCAAAATAATAATAACAGTAATAATAACAGTAATATTGTTGAAAATTATTATTAAAAAACATCTGTGCTGCATTTTTCTTTGGAACCTGTGACACTTTTTTACAATTCTTTCATGAATAAAAAGAAAATATATACATATACACTACCGTTCAAAAATTTGGGATCAGTAAGATATTTAATGGTTTTTAAAGATGTTTCTTCTGCTCATCAA
>JAUMHE010000021.1:1048454-1077571 GCA_032359235.1 Enteromius mattozi
AATGTTTATCAGTACATTACAGAAAATAATGAACTTTATCACAATATGCTAATTTTTTGAAAAGGACCTGTATGTATGTATATATATATATATATATATATATATATATATATATATGTCTTTAAACTGAAGTGAGTGGAAGAAAAGTGATAATTCATACTTGGCTCTCTGGCATGTTTGTTGGCTTTAGGAGTCCTGGAAGGAACTTTCTGACACGCAGCTAAACATAAAATGAGAAGATAGTATTTACATATCACAAAAGCCCAGCAGCAACACTTTAATACAACTATTAACATTACACAATCTACTGTTGATATTTTCAATATGTTTGAAACGTCCTTCAAAAGGTTCATGGAGAAACACAAATAAAGGCATTAAATTTTATGGTCAACCAACCGGTCACTACAGAAGGCGGGTTCCCTTCAAGTGTTGTTTGATTACTGGACAACACGTCAGTCATCTTGTCCTTCTCACTGATAGGTGACTGAGCAATGCTAGGGGGAGGAGCTGTGGATGGGCTTCCTGAAGCTGGCTTTTGTGGAGGAGCTTCTGTTTTAACTGCAGTGCTGCTGTCTTCAACTAAAAAATACATAAAATAAAATTATTTACACATAACAGGTATTTGTGCAATTTCAAAACACTGTTCTAGAGCGTTGATATCAGCATGCATTTACACTGCCTTTCAAATGTCAGTAAGATTTTTTTTTTTTTAAGTAAGTTATAGTTTTATTTAGCAAGGATGCATTAAATTGATCAAAAGTGATAGTAAAACAGATTTATAACGTAACAATTTGAATTTCAAATAAATTGTTTTTTTACCTTTCTATTCAAAAGGATCCTAAAAATTTCAGACAGTTTCCAAAAAAGATCAACTGTTTTAAACATTTATGATAATAATAAGATATGAGGTTTTTTGAGCACCAAATCAGCATATTAGAATGGTTTCTGAATGATCATGTGACACTGAACACTGGAGTAATGGCTGCTAAAAATTCAGCTTTGCCATCAAAAAAATTATGTTACATTTTAAAATATATTAAAATAAAGTGAATTCACAATATAACAGTTTTTACTATACTATTATTTTTAAAAATGCAGTATTGAGCATATGGATCTTCTTAAAGAAACTGTTGAAAATTGTGCAAAACTTTACTATGCCATAAGCTCTACTTAAGTAAGTGTATGTCTTTTACCAGCTTTTTGAGAGTCATCTTGAGGAGGAGTAGGAGGAGGAGGAGGAGGAGGAGGAGGAGGAGGGTGGTGAGTGCTGGAATCCTTCATGTGTGGTGAAGAGGGATAAGCCTGGTCAGAGCTTATTGCTAGACGCTGAGATCGTCTCCTTCTCTGAGGAGAGTTGGTAGGGGCTGTGCAAAAGCAGACATGCATATTACTTTCACTTTATTCAATATAATTTTTTTTGGTGCTGATGAGTTTGTTGTACCTTCTGATAGCTGACAATGCATAAACACTACCTACCTGTGTGTGTACTGTCTGGGAGGGTGTGTGTCGAACTGGGTGAAGGACCGGGTTCGGGGGCTGGATTGCTAGTGGTGGACTCTCCCGAGTCATGTTTGAGTCTTCTTGAGCGAGCCTTGCACAGGGATGGGCTAGAGAGGGATGCTGGGGGTTTTTGACAAATAATAGACTGGGATCTCTCATCAGCTGGACTAGTCTCTGCACCTGACGCTTTCTGAAGGGTGAAGAAGTAAACACAACATGAGTGTGTGTACTACAGTGATCATCACGTTGATAACAGTTATCACTTTTATCCATACCTGCTGTGATGTCACTGGAAGCTCTTTTGACTCTGTTTTGCATTCAGACTCAGTATCAGCACATCCTTGATTAGAACGGAAAATCACACACAAAACATCATAATCACTTTGCTCTGATGATTTATTGTCACTGTTTATTTAATAAGTATTGAAGTCATGATGATTTTTACTATTAAATATGAATTTAGAACATTTTTGACTCACTGTCCACAACAATATTTTATGAACCTATGATGTTTACCTGCCCCTTTGCTGAGACGTGTCCTTTTACTGCTGCACAAGTTGCCTTGTCTTTTGCTCCTTCTCTTTGCTGTAGCAGGTTCAAGCTCCTCAGCAGCTGGCTTACTGTCTTCCTCTTCTGAGTCCATTTCTGCTGCGTAAAGCAGGAAATAAATTGATATGGCCGATCAATATGAACAAAGTGCTCCAACCAATCTCCAACCAAATGACAAAGGTTTATGAAAGGTATTTAACTGAACACAGATAGGTAGACAAGAATTTCACCGTAAAGCAGTCAGAAGTTCGTTGGACAAGAAAAGTCACATACCAAGTTTTTCTGATTCACTCTCATCAACATCATCATCATCATCATCATCACCATCATCATCAACGTCGTCGTCATCGTCAAGCTCTTCATCTGACCGCTCTTCCCTCCTGTCCTCTCGGTCCTTGTTGCTGTTGGCGCTGGTACGTGGTCTGTTCCCTACTTTATTCTTGGCTGCAGCTGAAGCAGCCTTCACCAGAGCGATCCAGTCCTGCTTGAACACAAACCAATACACTATCAGTCACATATGACATTGACCACTCACAAACATACCTCTGACCATGGCTAACATGCAAAAAAAGGGAAAAAAAAGGCTATTAATAAAGTAGTAAGGGTAACTGAGGAGGTAGAATAAAGTGATTTGGCATCCCTGAGCTGCCTGACTGGCACAAAGACGCAACTGTAAGCTGTGTGGACCAGCTGCTTGTGTCTTCAAATATTATTCAGGATTGACCCCATGCATTTACCTTCTGAAAGAGAGGAAGAGGTCAAGGACAACACTATAGAGGGCCACACTGAAATATACAATTACTATTAAACATGCTCAAAAATGATGAAGCTGTGAAAAACAAATCTATTAAACTTCATGAGAACCTGTTTGTTAGAAAAAGAATAAAAAAGGAACTGGTGAGGACTCTTTGAAGTCACTTTAATAAACTTACTTGTCCTTTTGCATCTTCTGGCATGGACTTGATATGGATTCTTTTCACGCAGCGAATGACTCCATCATAAAATTGTACAGTGTATGTGCCTAAAGTAAACAAAGTGACAATAAATACATTACTGACCTTTTAGATTTGATTCAAAACAATTTCAGTTTATGTTTAACCTGTGGATGCATTTGGCTAAATCTTATCCTTCCCAAAATAGCATTTGGAAACATTTTCTTATGCATTTGAGAACAATCATTAGTTACACTCAACCAAAGAAAGCCAGATTTATTTTTAACTGAACGATAATTACAATCAGCTTTTTAATTATGTTTCTGCCCTGAAGGATCAGCAAGGTGATCCTACCTTCCTTGTTGATACTTTCAATCTTGGCAGGATAGTAGCGGCAATCTGTCCATCGGGCAAGCACCTCCTCACCATCTCTCAATTCCTAAAAATGCAATAAAAACAAAAAAGACATGCAATTAATTACATTCAACATAACCCAGACAAATTCAGCCAAGCCTGTATTCAAGATGTGGGATGTGCTGTGATCATAAAAGTGAATGGTTAGAGCAGAACAAACTGATGAACACACTGCAAACCTCTGATTATTTCATGTAGCACCTACAAAGCTGATTATAGTAATTTAACAACCACACAGATAAGTTAAAAACTAGCCAAAATCAAATTCCAGAAAACCACAGAACCACACTTTTTTTTTTCATACTTTATATATCTAAAAGTAAATCCTTATCTAAATATTCAACATTTCAAAAGTTTTTAGTCAGTAAGATTTTTTACATTGTTTCAAAGGACACATATTTTAAATAAAAACTGTCCTTTTGAGATTTCTATTAAACAAAAAAAAAGGCACTAATTTAATAAAACTATTAAGCATCAAAACTGTTTTCAACACTGATGGCAACAAGAAATGTTTCTTGAGCAGTGCTGGCACCATAGGAATAATTTAATAATATTTCATAGTATCACTGAATAATAGATGGGCACAAGACAGCTTATTCAAAAACTATATAAAATCTTACCGAAACCAAACTTTTGGACAGAAGAGTAAGTGTAACAACACCTCTTTAAATATATGTCACAAAGGTGTATTTTTTAAAATGGATGATTGCTTGCAGCCCAAAGAAAAACATTAAAAGGCTTTGGCTATGTAGATGGAGGAAAAACCCAAACAATGATGGGACAAGCAGTTTGAGAGAGCCAGATCAAGGTAAATGGGCAATTGAGGTATGTACTTGTCTCTGCTGGGGTAAGTCTTTTTGGTCCTCTGTGCTCTCTGTACTTCCAGGAAGCTCACGAAGGCGAGATGCTCTCATCTCGCTGAGTCTCTCCTGGTAGAAACGTTTGTAAGACAAGAATTAATCAATCACTCATCTCATTACCAAATGAGAGTTTCTTTTTTTTCAATTGAGTGGCTGAACATGTCAATAAAGTTTATTTTAGCAGCTTCATTCTACATAAGATACTCTAACAGCCAACAAAGTTCCCTGCATTTCTCATGCTTGCCATGTCATCCTAGACATTTCAGACCATAAACATATCTGAAAAGAGGAAGTACTGCAAACATACAGACACCTCCTCTTCTTTGAGACCCTCTTTGCGGAGCGCTGTTCTCTCTAATGGCCGAAGTCTGTTGCTGTCCCAGAGAATCCATTCATCGTACCTATGGCTCCAGCGGTCAAAATGCACAAGCATCTTTCCCTCATCGTAATCAATCTTTTCGATACGTGAAGGGTACCTGCAAAGAAACCATTCAACGTGTATCATGGTTTACAACAAGCAAAACTGTTTTACACTACTATATCAATTTTACACTTAAAATGTTTGGTACGGTTTATTTAAAGCCACAGTTGGGACCACAGTTTAAAATCCTCAACAAACAATTAGCTAGCAGTAGTGACTGTACTGCATTTTTAAATAGACCTTCAAAACGAATTCATACCACTTTTGCAGGTAGTCCTGGGCCTCAACCCTGGCACCAACCTCAAAAGAGATCCCTGGTCGATTTGGAGGTTTCTTGCTCATTTTGAATGTACTCTTACCAGGTCTTTCTCAAGACACAAATGTTCTCTCGTCCTGTGGACGGACCTATGAACAAAAAGAAATCATCTATGAGTCTATGAACTATATCACATAGACAAACACATATTATTTATATCAACTTCATAGTAAAACAGGCAAACATTTGACTCCTACAACATGCACTACATTTGCATAGGTAGTATTTGCTAATGTACCCACAAACATGCACGGTTTCATTCAAGCTGACTAAGGAACATATGCTCAACTATTTTACCAGCTTGCAAAATGTAGCCTAAACCAGGCCTTTGAGCAACCTACTGTATTCTGATACACTCATATCTGGAGATATCTTCAGATGTTTTTCTAACGTTGGCAAATTTTAACGTATCACGAGGTATTACTATTAAACGCAAACAACAGGAATCAAGCAAACACATCAAAGTTTATAGAAAAAAGCGTTCAGACAGGACAGTGGCTAACTAAGCTAACCAGCTACTGTACTCCACTTATGACAGACTAGCGCACAATTTAAATCGCCATGTTAAAAACTAGTTATCCTGTAAGGAAAACTCAAACCTTTTAAAAGACCAAGAAGCAAATTTAAGAGTGAAAAACATGATAAGAGGGTAGCTGACTCTTTTCACTAGATTACCATAGCTTGCTAATGCTAGGTACTGGCTAACGAGTTTCTCAAATATCCTGCTGTATGAATATAACTGTCAGGTCTTTCCTTAAAGGGTCACTAAACCCGTGAGCAAAAATAATACACCTCATCATTTTAAAGTTGAAACTTCAAGTCAAACCTCCCACTGTCCAGTTAGCACAGGAGAGCTAGCCTAGCAGCTAATGCTGTACCAGCTGACTAGCTAAACCGTTCCGAGGGGATAAAACTATGTGCAAAAAAAGAGAGAAAAAAATGACAGGCCAGTTTTGATCTTTCTTAAAACTACTCGAAGAATGACAGTTGCTTTCTGAAGACCCCTATACGCGTGACATAAACATTTACCTTTGAAAATTCATTGAGAGAATAGCAATTAATTCCTATAGTGTATTGTATTCATTCCAGCTCAGTTACTTTTACCCAAACTGGACGTGCGCGCGCACGCTTGCGACGCACAAAATGCCTGAAGGCACGAGCGCCACAGACGGACACGTGACCTATAACCAGACGCTTTGTGTTTTGTTTGTTTTTGTTGTAAAAGGGACAGAACCCATTTACTTCAGCTATCACCTGCCACAGTGCCAAATGTCGTTTTTATGAATTCTGATATAGTTCGTTTACATTATTTTGTACGGCTTCAAGCGCTAAACACGCCTATTATTCAGAAAAAGCCGTTGTATTAAATCAAAAACAGTTTTCAGTGTGCTCTCTTTCGCTCTTGTGTTGTATGGTGGCGAAGATAGGTTAAGATGGGATAAGATTACCCCACTATAATTCTTTTCTTTTGGTCATAGATGGGACATTTTTTCTCTTTTTTTTATTATTATTTCATCTGAATATCAACATTTGTATATCAGTAGGCCTATGAAATGTTTTTGTTAATAAGGAATTTGTGGACACAATGTTTTTAAATTTGTGTAGTAAAAAATGTTTAATGGGTTTAATGATATATTTACATGTTAAAATTATATTCTAAGTCATTTATACATTATTTAAAAGTATAGGCTTCGTATGGGCTTCTTCACACAAGTTTGAATAATGTTAAATTATAGTGTATATATGTGAGAACTGAATTATCATTGTGATAAATGTAATGTTTCTGTTTATCTTCCTTAATAATGATGCATCCTCTTGCATACATATCTATAGGCTATCTAAATCAATTACAATTTAAAAGTGAATGCACTTTTCTGAAGGAAATAAAACAGTGCATGGGAAATGGCTTAAACAATTATTTACACAATTATTTTACACAATAGACAGTGCGATGTTTTTGTGATTTGGGGGGGGGGGGGGTCACAATAAAAGTGATTTAAAATTTAGATTGAAATATAACGTAAGCAAAATGGATTTGCACACTAAATGCAATATAAACTTAAGGAAACAGTATTGGAATATTTTCAAAAGCTTTCTAAGACAGCTTTGTAGACAAGCAGCACAGTAATCGACATGACCAATGAAATCTGCATAGAGCATGTGTTGTGGATAAACTGAACGAACATGAACCTCTGTCGCCACCTACAGCTCATGGTTAATCTAATATTACACATTTTCGTTTGAGAGTTTTGATATTGAGCCATCTAAATTCCAAAAGATTACTAATATTCAATCAATGTAAAAACAAAATATTTAATAAACACACCAGTGTAACAGTAAAGAATGCATTATCAAATGTATTTAACAAAAAACTATTAGTGATGCTTTCTTCACATATTACATATTGATGTAATTGTTTTCAATTTAACCATCCATCATCCTGCCAGCTGCATCATGGCAGTTGTCAAACAAAAGTTTGTAGTCTGTTCCTCCAGCCTTAACGAAGTCAGACACTGTCTTGCTCCCACGAAAATTTTTTATCTCAACAATCTGTCAAAAAATAAATAAACAATTAAAACAGAACAAAATGATAAAGTGAAACTGAGAATGAATCCTGTATTAAATAACTCCTAGACTTTAACTCATTGATAAAATACTGACCCTTATTTTCAAGACACAACAAACTCACAGAAGTACTTGCCTTCCAGTTATTGGCCATGTGACGGGCAGCCACAACAACAGTCTGGGATGAGATGCCATAGCCGTCTCCTTTATGGATCAGCCATTTAGTGCCATCGGCTAGAGTCACTCTAAAAGCAAAACCAGCGGACGAAATGAATAAGATTCAAAACAGTCACTCTCCTCAATACACAAATGTGCTGTATTCAACATGAAGCATACAACACAAAATAAATGGACAGAAATGTGGATCACATCTTGATTTTACCTGACTCCAGAGTGGCTAAGTATGCCTACTTGGAATGACATCCCCTCTAGAGGCCTGGTCATCCTCTCTGCCATGTAAACTTTGGAGTTGTATAGCTTCGTCAGATCAGACATTCTGGAAATGTCATAACTGTAAGAGTTTCCATTTCCTGAAGAGATTGACATGATGGAAAACAGATCATTCCCTTGAACGTGCAACAGTGCTAACATTAAAACAGTTTAAGCTGAAAACAACTTCAATCCATATTCTTGTTAGCTGTTTAAATAAAATATTTTAATAAATATTTCAAAAAGAAAAAAAAATTGTAAATGTACCATTGCCCCATGAGGATTCGGCCACCATGGCCACCATGGCCAGGAGAAGCAGACCCAGTGCAGTCTTGAAGGACATCATGGTTCCCAGCAAACTGAAGTTTCTGTGTGTCTGAGGGTTTGTTATCAGAGCACTTTTTTATACTGTTCTGAGTCTGTGATCCTCCTCTTTTTGAAATGCTTGCTTCACTGCTGATGTCAACTGAGCAAACATGGCATGTCCAGGCAAAGTTTTTGGGAATTAGCAGGATTGCACAATTTTAGTATAACAGATTGTTTCAGAGTGCTTTAACTGTGCTAAAGTTCTGAATCTCCTCCAGAGGCCGTGTTGTTCTTCTGGCAAATGGAAAGCGGGAAAGGCCAGAATTGCACAACTAAATTAAAAATAAATAAAAGAGAAACATGCACAGTTGAAATAACAGCACCCAGTTGAAAAAGAGCATGACAACAGTATTAGTAGACTGATTTACTCAGTAATGGCTTTTAGTGTATTTTGTTTTATTAATTTGTAGTTTTATTAAAAAAATGTATTTTGCAAAAAGTCAGAAGGATCTATAATGTCAGGACAACTGAGATGTAAACGTAAGTGCACTATGATGCAATAGGACAATGGAAGCTTTTTAAGGGCCTGTAATTCTTCATGCTACTCACCCTCTCACTCTGACGTGTTCAGAGATTTGCAGAAATATTTCCCTGTTAATTTCAATAGACATTACATTAATATTTTTTTAAATGTAGTCTTAAGATTTAAACCAACCCAACCTCTTCTACATGAATCACAACTTTGCAATAAAACCAGTGAATGACTGCTGGTGCCAGACTTGGTGGTTTGAGTATTTCACAAAATAGATTTTCACAACAGTCTAGAGTTTGGTACGGAAATAAACACCATCCGGTGGGCAGTTCTGTGAAAATGGCCTTGATATGACAAGATTTAGAGGAGAATGCCTAGACCAATATGCTATGCACTAAAACTTTGAATTAACCATATGCATCCATAACCATGTGCATCCATAAAAGAGTCAGTCAATCCCATCTTCTTGCAGGATTAATGGCTTTTTATAATATAACACTGCATGTTGCACCAGACAGAAATCACTTAAGACACTAATGTATATTTAGAGCTGCACATTGACTGTTATTGAAGCTACAAGTGTGCCACCAAACCACAGAATAAAGGTCATTATCACACAGCAAGTTTAGATGGAGGTTTACCTCATTAAATGAGACCCTGAAAAGAGGCGTATAACAAATTCATCACTATACACTCAGCATAAAAAACAGTCAGTGACCAATTTACATAGTAGTCTGTACACATTTCTCTTCTTATTAACGCTTAAAATGAGCAAGTTGGAATGGATAGGACGCTTGAAAAACATGGTGAAGAAGAGCCCCTTGTACTCAAATTTCATTATTGGCTTTGTGATGCTTGGACTTGAGCAGCTTGTGGAAATAGACTTTGCATGCCCTTGTAATCCAAAGCTGAATCTGCTGTTTTCAATGGCATATTTTGTAGTTCCAGCTCTGTTCTCTTTTGCACTTTTGTTTTATATTCAGAGCTCACAAATCAGCAATTATTCAAGCTGTTTGCACTGTGCTTTAATTTGCCTCACTCCGGCCGTTCTCTGGATCATGTTGCTGTTCTTTGATGGACAATACTTTGCCTGCGCAAAGACTTCATGGGAAGGACTGACGGTTCACACGGATATAACTGCTTCAACAACCTGGTGTCAGCCTTTTGACACTCCTGACAACACCACAGAAAAGCAAATGTCATTTTTTAGCTATCGAAATAATTCTCAGGTGAGCATGATTATGAAATTAAGTTGCTTTACAATTATGTTGTGTGTGTGTTCCTAAATATTTAGTTTATAATTTCGGTAAGTTTTAATGTACTCTTTTTTTTTTAAACGTAAATGTACTTCTTCAGATAGTGGGACTGTGCATACTGCTCCTGATGTCACTGCCTCTGATTTGGATGGGAATTAAGAAATGGCAATACACACCACACAGAAACAAAGAACTTGATGAACAAATAGAAATGGTGGATCTGAGTCCTTCACTCTCTCCTGACAGTGCTTCTACAATCGCGGATCACAGTAGAGATGATTTTTAACAGCACTGGACATGACTTCGTTTTTATAGTAAGATGTGTTTTCATGTTTCAAAACCTCATGTTTAAAATGCATAGTATTAAATATGGTATGTATGAATGGGATTTTTTTATACATATGTGTATACTTTTAAGCTTTTCTAATGAAACTGTGTCATATTGCATGTTTTTTCTTTAGCAACAAACCACTTCCTGTCATATCTAATTCTGGTTTTGAATTACTTCTACTTTAAATTATACCCCGACATTAAATCATTATATAGTCCTAAATGGCTAAATAAAATAAAACCATGTTCTTTATACACTGAGTGACAGTTTGTTGTTAAAAAAAAAAGGGAAATTCTTGAACGGTGACTTCTTGAACTCAAAGCAAAACAGTAAAAAAAAGGCAGTGAATTAAGTGACAGCAAAACACGATCAACTAACTGTAGACTAAAACAAATAAAATCCAATAATCAGTTCTGGATTAATGAGTAAATAATGGTTTAAAACAAGATAATAATATGAAGCTTTAATAATATCCTGCTTTAAGATTACTTTAAAGGGATGGTAAAACGTCTGACATGATTTACTCACCCTTGTGCTGACTTTAAAATTTTAGAAAAGTTTAGAAGGGCATTAAGATGAGTTAATAACCACATTATTTTGAAATAGCAACATTATTTATATTGGATTTAATCAGCCTTGTCAACATCCGGTGAAAGCACACGCATGTGCGGCTGTTTGCATCTAGAGAAAGGTTACGTTGTGATGCGTCATTTGCCATTTTCAAGAGTTAGGCACAGGAGAAGAATGGTAGAGTTAAATGATGTTATTTTTGTTTTCATTGCACAAAAAATTTATTCTCCTAGCGTCACAAAATTGGACTATTTTACCAGTGTTTCTGGGATCATTTCAGTTGTTTTGCTGTCTATGGAGGGTCAGACGGCTCTCTGATCTCATCAAAAATATCTTAATTTGTGTTCCGAAGATGAACAAAGGTCTTATGGATTTGGTATGACATGAGGTTGAGTAATTAATGACAGAATTGTCATTTTTGGGTGATCTAACCCTTTAAAAGGTATCAATTTCACTTGCTTCACACAAAAGTCAGCAGTTTTAGTCTCACACCTCTTGACCTTAACAACACAATGAGCAAGAAATGTTTTTTTATTCAAATGGATTTATTGACTTTTTAAGGGTGGGACTTAGAGACCCATGGAGATGGACTTTGCATGTCCTTGACATCCAAACATAACCTTGCTGTTATATTTTGTGGTGCTCTGTTCTCCAGTGCACTCATGTTTTATGCGTAGTTTTGGAAAAAAGGATATTGCAAAACACCACTTATTTACAATTGAGTTACAAACATCACAAAAAAGGGGAAACAATGTTTGACGCACATTCTCCTCCAGCTATACCACTAAGTGCATTTGTTTCTCAGATGTCTTGACGTAATGAACAGCAAGAAACCACCTCTTGTCATTCAGTGCACTGCGTTATGTAACATGGTACAGTAAGATGACTTATTTTTTATGCTTTTGGATTCTATACGGACTTCAAAGTTTGTAAAACAAAACACCCTTAAAGGTTTACTCAGTGTCTTAGAAATACACATGGGAAAACATTGCTCCACTGCTGAATTAATCTGGAAACTATGGCAGCTTTCTTAACAGCAATCTTTTTTTTTTTTTTTTTTCTTTCTACCATTGGAGCCTCAAAATAATCATGTCTGTTCTGTTCTCGAAATATAATCAGGTCATTTAGAAGCAGCTTTATTTTTAAAGTTTAAAATATTCCCCTTTATAAATTATAATTGTGAGTTCCGTCATACCAGATATACTACATATATACAATATATAAGTAATATTAGCTTATTTTGTCTCCTACTGTACAGTAAATCACAATCCTGTCACCAGCACTCCATATGTCCTGGGAATTGGCGAATGTTGAGGGCTTTCAAAAGGGCTATTAAGAGGACTGGAGTCCACTCCTCCAATGGAGGGCAGATAGGCATGATGCAGAATGGGTAACTGCAGAGACAGCCTGCGCTGAATGCTGTGGGGGGAAAAAAACAAAACAAAAACAAGAGATTAAGTAAATGTAGCAATATGGAATTTTTTGAAAATTCTTCTTAAAACAAACTTTAAGGAAACTGCAGATGATTGCCCATGTGTGTGTTCAAATTCCTGTTCACTGTTAAAGGACTGATAACAGTATCTGAAACGCACAGTTCAGGGGAGTTAACGTCCTCCAGCAGATTCCTGTTATAGTTGGAGCTTTCAGGGAGAGTCAGACATTTCTCCTTGACTGAAAAGACAAATAAAAAAAAACCAGGCCAAACAACATAAGAATGAAGCTATAAATTCACATTTGATAAATAATAATGAAAACAGTACAAAGTAGGACCTGGGGCGTTCAAAAAGAAATGCATCAGTTGAATGAAACGATGCAATCACTCTCTAAAGGTAAATATTCAACTAAATGTTTCATTTTCAAATATGTGACCAAATGCTGGTTTCTATGTATTGACAAACATGGGAATTGCACCATGGGAATTGTTCTGCATTCAGTGCCTTAAACCATCAGTGCTTAAATACTGTGTTTGCTGTTTTTACACAAAAGATGCTCACAAACATTTTTATACCTGCTTTGTGCACAAAACTTCTGATGATGACAGTCTCCATAACGTGGGGGCTCAGTTCATTCAGTAGCCTGGTCAAATTCTCAATCTCAGAATCCAGCTGCAGGAAATCACAATAAATAAATTAAAAAAAAACAACAAAACCATACAAAAAGATTTTAAAGGCATTTTATCAATCCAGCATGTACTGATTGCTATTTGAATTTGTCAATGTAACCACTAGATGTCCCCCTTCCATATTATGCTTGTGAATATAAATAGAGCATTAACCCAGTACTCCTGCACTTTAAAGTATAACTTTGAATAACGCTCAACTAGACTTTGCCTGTTTTTCCAGTTTCACGTCAAGTTTAAGTTTATTTGGTTGGACTGACACTGGATGCTAACTGATTTTGATCAGTTTTTTTTCCAAATCTGATATGAAGTAAATGAATGTGCATGCAAAAAGCTTCTCACTTTTTTAATGTGCCGTTTGAGGTTTAGGTTTTCTAACAGTAGAATGTCCAGACTAGACAAGATGTTTTGTGTCATGTCAGTCACATAGCCAGATGCTCCTGGGTTGTTCAGCTTCATGAACCTCCTCTTGTCATTGTATTGTCCAAACTCCTTTTCTAATTCACCACACCATTGTGTGAGGTGGAACCTCCTTGACAAGAATGCAGGATCAGGACCCATCCTTATTATAATAATCTGCAGAATTATATAAATGTATTTGAAGAAACTGTCAATAAATGAGAATAGATAGAAGTAGAATAAAATACAAATTATATACAATATATATATATATATAATTTAAGACATTTTTACATGTCAGAATTGCATTTCAGTTGACATGTACATCATACCTTTGGAATAAACACCATACAAAGAGTGCTACAGCAGCATGTGATGATCACAAGGGTCACAATGAAGAACTGGACATTTGGCTGATCCTGCCACAGCATGGACACACATGTACCAATCAGAATCACAGGAACTGACACAAACACACTGTATCGAATACTCCTGCTATCATTTATTTCAGGGATGTTCAGGTGGCATGTGGTCCAGGCCAGGAAACAGGTGCTTAGCTGGATAAGAGACAAGGACATGTGCAAATACATTCGGTCCATTTGCCATATGTTTTATTATTGCTATACATTGCATCTGGAAAGTATTTACAGTGCTTCACTTTTTCCAAATTTATGCTACTTCCTTATTCAAAGATTAAATGTATTATTTTCCTCATAATTCTACAAACAATACCCCATAATGACAACATAAAAGAAGTTTGTTTTAAATATTTTTACATTTAAAAGAAAATCATACGATAAGCATTCACAGCCTTTGCTCATTACTTTGTTGAAGCACCTTCGGCACAAATTACATCCTCAAATCTTTCTGGGTATGATGACGTTTTTTTGAGCATTTGGCAGTTATCCGCCATTCTTCTCCTCACCTCTCAAGGTCTGTCAGGTTGGATCGAGGCAGATGCACATTTTCTAGTTACTCCAGAACTATTTGATTAGGTTCAATCCCAGGCTGCGACTGGGCCATTCGCAGAGTTGTCTGTAAGTCACTCTTGCTGTGTGTTTAGGGTTCATTTCCTGTTGAAAGGTAAATCTGCCCAGTCTGAACGCTCTGGACTGGGTTTTTATTAAGGCTATCTCTACATTTTGGTGCATTGAACCCATCTTCTACTCTGTCCCTCAGTCCCTGAAAAACCTGTTGTGATATTTGTCCTTCTGTAGGTTTCCCCCATCTGCATTTATCATAATGGAGCTCAACTTGAGTGACCATCAGGTGCTTGGTCACCATTCTAGACAAGAGTCCTGATTGTTTCAAACTTCTTCCATTAAGAGTAACGGAGACACATGCTTCTGTGACCCTTCAACGCTGCAGAAATTTTTCTACAACCTTCCAAAGAGCTGTGCTTTGACACAATCCTCTACAGACAATTTTATGGCTTGGTTTGTGCTCTAACATGCACTGTTAACTGTAGGACCTTATATAGACAGGTATTTGCTTTTTCCAAATCATGTCCAATCAACTAAATTTAACACAGGTGGACTCCAATCAAGTTGTAAAAACCTCTCAAGGATGATCAGTGGAAACAGCATGCGCCTGATTTTTAATACATTTCCAAAGGTTTCAAACAAAGGTCTTTCACATTGTCATTATGGGGTATTCTTTGTAAATTCTTTTTGGAATAAGGCTGTAACATAACAAAACGTGGGAAAAAGTGTAGAGCTGTGAATACTTTCTGGATGCACTGTAACTGACCCATGTTTGACATGTTTTTAATCAAATCTCATACCAGGAGTATCCCCTTATACACATAGAAAGCAGTCATCCAGAAACCCATGTATGTGTTCTCACATCGCTCTGTAAAGGGCTGAATAAAAAAATCTTGACCATGAGGATCAGCCTAAAACAAAAAGAGAAAAAGACTGATACAAAAATCAACCCAGATGTTTATTTGAAATAAAGTAAGACATTTATCAGTCATTGATAATCTGCCCTTGTAATCATAATTTGTGTCAACAAAAGTTGCTGGTGTTTTACAAAAAGCAAAATGAGGACACTTTTTTTCACACACATGACAACTATGGGGAGGGTTATTGATGAATAAAGGCTTATTTTTGTGTGATCCCTTGCCCTAAAGAACATTTATCATAGTGCATGATTTGTAAACTAATATATTTTAAAGTTGACATCACATATTGGGCTCTGTATGGTACATACTTCAAATTGAACACTTTAGTGTTCTTGGCTCCAGAGAGATTTGGGAAATGTGTTTTTTTTTTTTTGTTACTCACCTCTATATGATGCTCCTTCACTGTTCTCCTCAATGGATCCAAAATTTGCAGACAAACTAATGAACTCAGGTCAATTAACAAAAGAAAAATAATCAGGAGAACCGGCCCATAGTCCTTTGTGGCCTGGGAAAAGTCCCCCCCCCCCAAAAAAAAAGACAGGAAGGGCACACTGTAACATTTAATAGAAACATTTTCACATAATATATAGCTTTTTTTATATTAAACAAACAAAAATACAGATTTTTTCTTACCTTTTTTTCAGCGCTGTGGTTTTTGAAGAATGATTGAATTGTCCATGTTTTTGCAAACATGGCCCCAAAAGCTGCTGTACATCCAATAGACAGACATGAGATTTGCACCTATGAATAAAGCCACAGATTATATACATATAATCCCATAGCAAAGTAATTCAAATTCTCACTGCATAAGTACTTACAGAGCAAGAAACTTCAAATACACTATCAGAAACATAAGCTCCATCTAGTCCCATGAAGAAAATGGAGGAATAAGACAACACAGCACCAAGAATAATCAAAGAGTTCATAAAAGGTCTTGACATGCTAATGGCCCTGTGAATGACAAAAGAATAGAATACCACAGATGTATAAACGTAGTTTAAAAAAACACACTACTGAATGAAAGACATTCAAGATCATTAGTCAAACACACAATTTACCAATGATTGCGGTTTTTCACACTGAAGACCAGGAAACTGCAAGCTGTAAAAATTCCTAAGAAAGTTAGAAACGCCACAATTCCATAGAAAAATAAACTGATGCGTTTCCTGTGAGGGTACACATGGGTTCGGTCCTTTGTGGGTTTATGCCCTGTAGAAGGCAAATGCGTGTGTTTTATAACATATACTGAGTGTTCCACTAGAACTTCACTACACTATCACATACTGTATTTCTCATCAGGCCTCCACAAACACATATCAGATATAGTTTTCTTTTTAGAGACTTACTTTGAAATCTGATTGGACTGATAAACTCTAGTTCATCTGTAATGGCACTATATTTTTTAATATCGACAGCTCTTCCATCTATGGAGGAAAAAAACTGTTGTCAATAAAAATTCAAAAGACATTGTAAAGAAAGCTAGGAAGCCTCAAAAATTGTACTGTACCTTGATACTGAGCAAACTTCACATTGGCTATTCTTTCACCTTTTTGGAACATAACGTGACCCTGCATAACAATTTTTAGCAATATTAAATTCAAATGTAAAATTTTACATTTTCATTTGGAAAATATTAAAAGGAGATTTTCTCAATATTTAGATTTTTTTTTCCCACACTCAGATTCTGGATTTTCAAATAATTGTATCTCGGCCAAATATTGTCCTATCCAAACAAATAAATTGAAGGCTTATTTATTCAGCTTTTAGATGATGTATAATCTCAATTTCAAAAAATGTACCCTTATTGGTTTGGTGGTTCAGGGTCACATATGTAAGAGAAATTAAGAAATATGTAAATAAATATCCATGTAAAGTATTTACTAATTATGTTTGTACCATTTATAAGTAATGTTTAAATTGTCAGTAACACTTTAGTATAGGGACCAATTCTCACTATAACCTACTTCCATAATAGCATGCCTGTTAATAACATATTTACAGTTTATTAGTACTTTTAAAGCACATATTATGTATGACCATATTCTACATCCCTAATCCTACCAAGTACCTACTTAACAACTACCTTGCTAACTATTAATAAGCACTAAATTAGAAGTATATTGAGATAATTTTAATTACGAGAATTGGAGCTTAAAGTGTGACCAAAATGTCTAAAATACAAATTGTGTTTGTTTCCATAATTACTCATAATTAATCTGTCCACGATTTTTCAAGCAGAATTCTGAAATACTGTACTCACTGTCACACCAAAGAAGTTGATCTTGTCCATGGCCTCCAGAATCATTTGTCCCACTTCCTGCTCATTGACAGTAAAGTTGCGATGGATGCTGTATCTCTCTCTGTACCTCACAGTCTCCATGACTCTCGTTAAAACTTTAGCAATTACCCAAATACCATCATAAGCAAAGCCATGAAACTTGTTTGCATCCAGACACTTCAGCTGTCGTCTTTCATCATACTCCTTCTCGTACTCCTGAGGTGTCTGAGTGGAATCAGTATGGATATGAAAACAAAAACAAAACAATCCCTATAAAACAGTGCTCACTTTGCTCATGACAATAACAAATGACGATGCAGTCAAAAGCAAACTTACCCTACCAGAGATCCCTCGGATGTTGCTGGTGCTAAGAGTCTCGATATCTGCACTGATGGATCCCTCTATGGCAGTCAGTATGTTTTCAGCTGTGCAGTTTGTGGAGCCGCTGTTAGTCCACACGCTGGCTTGGGTCCAGCCTGGTAGAATCCACTGGTACTTTTGGCCATACATGCTGAGATTATACACCTGTGACATAAAAGCATGTTTATATTGTATAAAGGTGTAATGCTAACTATAGTGCTAAAATACTTGAATATAATACTTACACAGCAGAAGACTTTAGCAGCAAAGCTCACATCAAAATGAGCAATCACTATTCTCACATCATTGTCCTGTAAATAATAATTAAAAAAAACACTTGTGTCAAGGATGATAAGTGTCTACAGATGAATATATATTATGCACTGTGATCTGTGGCTGTGTGTTACAAAAACAACCTCTTTCAGCTTTCATGCCACTCTGTAGTGATGCACTCTAGAATAAATAAGTTCTGAAAAGTTCTTTATTGATTGATATAATGTGTGTGAGGAAACCAGACCCTTGACATACGTGCCTTCAGCTTTTTCACACAATCACAGGGGGCTTCAAAGAAGCTCTCGGCCTCTGCAAGCTGGATGTTAGCCGCCTCCAGATGCCTACTTAAATCTCTCTGTACCTTTTTGAGAAAAGGTGAGTGTTCAGTTCACATTCTGTCAAACCACATATACTTATTCATATGTCCCAAATTAGGATTACCTCTGTGAACCTCTGCTCATGCTGAGTCAGTGTACCAACTCTACTCCATCCATATTGCCTGAGAAACCTCACCAGCGCCACATTAACTGCACTTTCTGACGGCACAGTACGGAAGAAGTTTGGAAATCTTCTTTTGTTGGCCAGAGAAGGTGCTGTTTCTGCAAATGACAGCTGAGAAACAAATAAATACTTGACAAAAATGAATAAAACAGCAAATCTTGTGTATACCAATACAAATATGGTAGTGGCGATGATCATCTGATTGAATGAGTACCTGCACAAGGTTCCAACCTTCCAGAGACTGGGCCAGGATAGAGGTCACTGAAGAACATACCCCTCCAAAGATCATGACAGGTTTGGGGTCATTGAATATGGTGTCAAAAAATGCTTTGAGTGCTTTGCTGTTATCACACTAAAAGCAGAAAGAGAATGATAGCGCAGAACAATGGGGGGTTGATTTACCACAGTACTGATTGATTACTAGAAATGTGGTACCATGTGATTACCATGTACTATATGTTTAACAACACTACAAATATGAAATAAAAGGGTTCCCATGTTTACTCCATTAACATACAAACTGCTTTTATATATGCCATTAGAACACTGTTATTCACTAAAGTAGAAAATGTAGCAAATTTTCAAAATGTGCATATTTGGTTTGTAAAATATTTAGTTTACAACTGAGACAATTGTACCACATGCAACTGCAGTCATCTGGTAGGCTAGGATCATGGCAGATTAGTAGATTGTGTGTGTGTGTGCTGTTCATTGTGCCTTCTCTTAAGAAAAAAAATAGGCTAGCTATAAATATACAGAGACTTTTAGGTTTTAAAACGGGAAAAAGGGTAGGGCTCTTTCATATAAATACCTAACTGCTATAGTGGCAGAAATTAATACTTAGTGAATACATTAAATACACCCCTGTAACATGTTGTTTTTGCTATCTGAGAGATTTTAAAGAGATGTTCAGTAAAGCATTACTTATACTTTCATCATTTACTTAAACATATGCCTTTGTTTCTTCTGTGGATAAAAAATTGCATTGTCCATGCAGTGTTGTTTTGGACCCACCTACTTTTGTTGTATTGACAAAAACACTGACGCGAAATTAGTGAATATATTAAATACACCACTATAACGTGTTGTTTTTGCTTTCTGAGAGAATTTAAAGATAGTGAAACGTTAAAATACTTTCATCATTTACTTAAACATAATATGACTTTATTCTGTAAATCGAAAAATTGCATTGTCCATGTGTTTGTGGACTCACTTACTTTCATTGTATAGACAAAAACACTGAAACAACACTGAAGTGAACTATCCGATTGAACTTCTGGAAGTATATCAGTTACTGAAGAATAGAGAGTTTCTGTTAGCTTCATCAATCAAGTGAGGAAAAAACACCAGTTGTGTTACCTCTGAGTCTGTAAGATGAAACTCAAGCTCGTAGTCACCTAAAGGAGACGGCTGCTCGCTCAAATGATGCAGTGCTAGCTCAACAGCAGGAAGCACCTCTGCTGTAATGTTGCCCCTCCCTGGATCTCCGCTGAGTGGCATAATCCATAAAACTGGCAACTTATGTCGCACCAGACAATGGCATGATGGCATCTGAGTCAGTTCCCAAAAAGTGAGAATATTCAACAAGTTCCACCAGTATTCCATCCTCCCAGAGAAAATTCAGGCCTGTGCTTGAAGAGTAAGCGTCAGTAAAAATATGCTGTCCTGTGAGCAGCACTGAGTCTTTAAGCATTTTGTAAAGCCTCATCTGTTGTCACTTGGGAGAACTCTAGCTCTCAACCATCCACAGGGATAAAGAGATAAGGACTGACTGCGGACATCTGCTGCGGTACACTAAATCCTCAGAAAGGTGGAAATGGCATGACACACTACACAGCATATAAAGATAAACTGGTACCTTTATTTTACAGTATGTATACCTCCTTGGTACATACAAGGTAAATATCTTGTACCTACAGGCAAATGAGTGGTAACACAAGGTTACCTGAAGTGTATGTACATGGTAACAAATAAGAAACACGCCTGTATTTAAAAGTTGAATGCATGGTATTTAGTTTGTACATACAGACAAGAACATTCACTTACAGGTAGCGCCCGTATATGGTAACTAATTAGACACTTTACTGTACTTACTAATATACAGTTGAAGACAAAATTATTAAACCCCCTGTGAAGTTTTAAATTTTTTTCGAATATTTCCCAAGTGATGTTTAACAGAAAGACGATTTTAAAAACTGCATTTTTAAATACAATAGTTAATAAAACAATAGTTAATAAAACACCCATATAGAAAACGCGCATTTTACGTGAAGTCAAGACTAACACAAATTTATGCATTAGTGCATTCTTTCACTGCATGATTCCGTCTATTAAAATGCATATAAAATAATCATAAGAAAATGTATATATTTATAATATATTATACCACTTATTATTATTATGCAACATTTTATAATCAATTTCACACGAATGGGGACATTTTTTTCTCCAAAAATTACCACGATTACAAATGTAATATTGTTTTTTTACAACAGATCAATAAACAAAAAGTTAATTAAGAGACTTACATTTTAGACACCATATTGCTTGTTTTAGCCCTATTTCACCAACAAAAATAATTCCAAACACAGTTCACAGCACTGTTTTACGACTGTGGAGGAAAATTTATTCTGCTTAAGTTTTCAGTTATTAACTCTTCTTCTATATTTTGATATACATAAACCGTTTCCCACAAAATGTCTGCAGAAGGAGTGTAACAGCTGACAAGAGTAAGTTCAAGTAAATAAACACTCTAGGGCCAAAAAGTTGATGGGTGTGACCACCAGGAGTCATCCGCCTTTTATCCCACCACTGCCACAAGGGGACTTTAAGGGTATGATTTTAAAGGGCCCTTCTTTGTGTGCCTTTGTACGGTGACCGGGAGGGGACGTCTTTGGTTCACTTAGTTTTGTTGTGGCCGCGACATATTAACTCATGGGAACGTCATAATAAAACGTGGCCACGAGATATTAATTCCTGGGAACGACTTATTAACTCGTGGGAACGTGATATTATGTCGTGGCCTCGAGATGCTATGTTGAGGGAACCACATCCATTTCTCCACATCCGTTTATTACTTAAACAAACCTGCGTGACCATAACAACCTGGGATTGTTATGACAAAATTAAGTGAACCAAAGACGTCCCCTCCCGGTCACCGTACCTCTGAGTGGAAAACTACAGCTGTTGTGAATTGAAACCTTGAAGTGTGGATGAAGACCAGGTGTCAGATGGTACACCAGGTGTCAGGTGTCAGGTGTACTGATTCATTGTGTGATCATAATCAAAATTAATATGAAATGAAAATGAATAAAAAGAAGGATATGGCAGCACACCATACTCTCCTTCAATAAAGTATAAAAAGTGAAGACCGCCTTCACTCTGCAGCAAACTGTGTGTTTCTGTATGACTGTTTGACTTTCTTTGCAAAGAACAATGCTTTAAAAGACAATTCATTGAGTTTGTCTCTTACATAGTGAGAGTTGTTTTAAAATTGCTACGACAATGACTCTGAGCTGTAACATGATAGTGTTTCATTCCTTAATGAACTAACCATTTGAATGATTCGGTGAATTTAGATTTTTCCAATTTTTCTATGTTAAAATCATTTCAAATATCAGTAGGCTATATTTATCATTTTATGTTTAATATAAAAACAATATTTATGCATTTGTAATTGCAGTTAAATGCATTGATGTCTTGTACTAAACAATGTGAAAATACATCTAAATGCCACTTCAGATGCAGCTTCTGTGTTGATTTTATTTGCTTGGTAACAACTTAAATGTCTTATTTCTCTTAATTCACTGATTAAATTTAAGAATTTGACTCAAAAGATAATGGACATTTTTAGAAAAAATGGCTTTATAAAATTAAAAATGACATTAAAATGTACAAATCTGTTTAAACATATTGGAAAAGATTAATTTCTGTCAGTGTGAATTAAAAATCGACCAATCACAGTTTGTTTTATTTTAGTGTCATGTTTTGGGGGTGGAAATGTCACCACAATAACAGACCAGGGTGTAAAACTCTTGTATTTTAAAGATTCTATGCCGCAAATTTTAAATATTTCACATACTTTTGAAAATCCAGCATTTAGTTGATCCTGATAAGTGCTCCCTGTCAGAGTAGCAAACATGGCGGCTTTCTTCTTTTCTTTTAGGCTATTAGATTTTTCCATCTTTGTCAAAAATAAGCCGTTTGTCTAAAAATCAGTCTAGAGTTTTGTATTGTTTTTTTACGATACTAAATCTTGATTAAAGATTGCTGATTAACATGAGGTACAGTGCAGAAGGAAAACAAGTTTAAAAGATACAACAAAAATCAAGTTTGTCTGAAGAGGAGGACTGGAAAAGCAACAGTACAAAGCATAATAAAATGCATGAAAAATGTCTTTATACTGTTTATGAAAATGATTTTATTGGCAAGTATAAAACACTTCAATTTACAAATGCTGAACCATTTATGGAAACAGCAGATGTCCATACAGCAGAGAGGAATTTACAACTGGTGTTGGTAAATATCATTTTTGTGCACTGATGTTAGTTTTTTTCCATAGTTTCCTTGATCCAATCCAGGTAGTTTTGGACTTTAGTATAGTAGCCCTTAAAGCCTTCATGCCCACATCCAGGGGGACCCCATGATACAATACCTGTAAGACTATAGGGCTTGTCTGGAGACCCATAGCCCAGAACAGGAGAAAACAAAGGACCTCCAGCATCTCCTGAACAACTGTCTACTTGGTCTCCTCCAGCACAGATCATGTTTTTAGTGACAGGAAAACCAGATGAATCACATTTCCTAAGTGGATATATCTGGACAGGTGCATGAAGCAGATATCTACTCAATTTTTCTCCGTGTCTTCCAAAACCTGAGACTGTGCCCTCCATCACAGACTCATCTGTTTTGTTTGGCAAACACACTGGCCTGATATTTGGACCTAGAGACACTCTTTTAGACAGTTTGATCAGTGCAATGTCATTATTATAGTTTGTTCGGCTACTCAAAGAAACTCTCTGATAATTTGGGTGAATTATAATCTTCTCAGTCTCCAGAGTGACTGGGTTTTTGTCCTGACTATTGATTATTCCTCCAAGCCAAGTCATGTTGGTGTCTTCAATTTCGACTACCATTTGAGCAGCTGTTATGGCCCAGTAATCACTTATCAGAACTGCACCACCTCTGGGATTTTTCATATGAAAGAGTTGCCAGGGAATCTGTCCCAATATGGCTGGCTTCCCACCAAAGACTCTGCCACCAAAAAGGACTTCTGTGTTTATTCCACACTCTTAGAGAAAAAAAAAAAGCACATTAAAGAAATTAACACACTTAATCTATTTTTTTTAATCATTTTGTCACCAATTTTAGAACCTTGATGCCGTTTCCAAACTATAGACACTAAACTCAAAGCAGTCATTGTTTATAATACAGTCTCTCCAATGTTTAAAATTTGCATGTTGTGTTTATATCTTTGGTTAAAATAACTAATTTATCATGAAATGGACTTCTATATTTTCATCAACTTGGGGGTTTGGCCACAGGTTCTCATCCACATCACAATGGATGTTTTCATTAGCTAAACATCTTAGAAAAAATCTTCTGGCATGGCAAATCCAGGCCTGACATTGTGATGTCATTGCATTATCCATGAGCTGGAAAGCGTGACTTGTTTGTTAGAGTGCCTGTTGTAAACCTTCCACCTCCATGTGGACAAAAAATCATCAGTAGAGTTAAGGAAAGGGGAGTATGGGGGTAAATACATTGTGATAAACTGTGGATGGGCCTGAAAACATGATTGGCCTCCTCAAAATGATGTTTAGTTGGGGTTGGTCGGGAGAACGTTGTTCTGGGGCCCTCAAATGCTGGCCTCTCAACCTCTCTTCCGTGTCATGACCATGTTAAAGCCTGTCTCATCCTAAAATATTGAATGTTTGCATCTGCATCCAGTTCTATGACCCTCTTAAAGGGCATTAACTGTAGGAAAAACACAAATAGGCTGATAGAATGTTTGGGGTTTTTCTCCCAACAACAGTTGTCTTGAAATTGATCATACCTGAACATACTCAGTCCTCATACTACTAAACGTGTAATATTGTTCATCATTTTCCATATGCACCAAGATCAATGCAACACTTGGGATTTTAAACAGATGTATCAACTAATAGTTAGATGATAATGAAATGATTAGATGCTCAACCCAGATGTAATGTGTGAGTTGCATTTTGAAATAGTAATACTTTGATGTTTTGTCATTTAGAACTGATTTTAACTCAATGTACAAATGATCATAGGTGTATGTGTATGTTATGTTATGTTATGTACTGTATCCAAGGATTTGGAAAAACTGTTAAGTGTTTTGAAAAATGTGCATTTTGATCATCAGTTGTGAGTTATTTGTCTAGAGTTTTGAAAAATGACATGAAGGTTCTGATATTAGCACAAAAATGATTATAAAAAAAGATGTAGGCTACTATAGTCAGCTTCACATTTAAGAACCATTACCAGGAACACAAGGAGGAATGCTGTCATTGTTGTCATCCACTGTCCATCTCTTGTCTTCTGTACAAGTGTATCTTACTACAAAAGATTAAAAAAAGAAAAAAAGAAAAAATTTAGTACCTGAGAATAAACAAAGTTTAATCTGTCAAATTGTGAAGTCACATGAATGACAATCAGTTTTGTATCTGACCATTAGGAGTTCCTTCAAAGGTGTAGAATGGTTCATTGCAGTAATACTCAATGACTGATCCATTGATAAACCGAACACCTCCATTTAACAGGGGTTTTGGAGCTCCACAGCCAGTAGATACAAAGAAAAAATAAATTAAAATAAGAATTTTACAACAAAACATCACAACACACAATGATGTGCACATAGTGCCTGGTAGAATAAATGTATAGTAATGTGTGCAGAATAAAAAGAAAACCAACCATGACATATAATTATTATTTATTACAACTGAATAAAAAAACAAAACATTAATATAGATTTAAAGGTAAAAAAAACACACACACCAAAATTATAAAGATAATGTTTTATCATAATAAATTGATATAATAATGGCTATTTATAATAATAAAAATCTAATTGTTTCTGAACAAAAAAAAGAAGCTAATTTTTATGCTTTGGGTCATTTTGACCAGTTTTTTTTTCACACTTAAACGATGAAAGAAAAAGGCTTTTGATCATAACTCACCAGTAGCCTGGTAGGATACAGTAAATCCTTTGTGTGATTGAGGGATTGAATCATCAGTTAGAAAAAAGAGCTGGAGACGGTTACCAGGTACCACAATGGGTTTGTCTCCTGGATGAAACCTGTATGTGGAATTCTGGCCACAAAACTTCCCCAGAACCTTTTTATCAGACACAAGCTGAATGCAAAGCAAAACGACATCACATGACTGCACATTTGGGTAGCTCAAATGAGCTAAAAGTAAAATAATATTAAAATATTTATTTTGATTTGATTTTACATTGTTTTGAAAAGAGAAGACGCTTACAATGAGAGAATCATGACCACAGTTCAGAGAGGGCTCAATATCCAGGTGACTAAAAGTCAGCTGGATCTAATACCCCTCAGGCACCTCCAGGTCCCATTGCTCCAGGAGACCTCCTGGATATGGCTGAGGGTACTGTGGAGAAGACACCTCCCCAAACATGGCCAGCTCACACTCACACACATTCACACAAGCCCACAGCAGGCTGAATCATTGAGGTCAAAGTAGTTTAATCATCAAATAATGATAAAACATGTTCTGACATGGTATTCTCTATTGATAATTACTAAAACAATCATAAAATGATTTAAGATGAACTATTAAACCTAAAAAGAACTTACCAAAGTATTAGAACGTTTCCAGCCATGGCAGACATGCAGATGTCAATAGCTTCTTAACTAAAACTATAGAGATTTTCAGTGCTTTTTCAGTTCTACACTTGCAGTGCCTCTCTGACAGAACAAGAGTCCAACAGTCATGATAAAACACAGATTTGTTTGATTTGTTTGTTTGATTTGGCTGTGCTACAAAAACAATGACAGCAAAATATATGTGATAGAAAGATTCAAACTACTTTTTCCATGGTTCATGCTGCTTTTTAGACTGAAGGGAAAAGTTAAAGTCTGCAGACACAATTTTAGGCAGTAAATGTATCACAGAAGTAAGCTGTTGTCTGTGCATGAGTGAGACTTCCAGTTCATTAGCCAATGTAGAGAAATAACTAGAAAAAAAGTTCATCAAAAGGAACTGTTTGCAATACAAACCAATGTGATCGTAATTAAGATTCAAATAACAAAGTAAGACACAGTTAAAAAGACACATAGCTAAAAACAGCTGGACAAGCATTACACTGGAAGCCAAGAACACATGAAATTTACAAATGGCCACACCCTCTCTTAGGTGGATAGTGCAAGTATAAATTATGATGTGTCTACAATATGTGCTATCCTTTACATATATGTGTGTAGTTGACATATGAATGTGTCCTATGGTATGACGTAAGTAAAAAAATTATAATAATTACCTCTAACTTTGAAGATAAACCTCTCACTATTTGAAGATACATTTGCATGTTAAGATTTTTTCTGTATTTTAGCTATGTCACACCATAGGACACAGTCCAATTTTTATATATATATATATATATTGAAGTGATGTTATATGTGTCCTCGAACTTTATGCTCTGCATTTAACCCACTCAACCCGGGCTCATCGTTCATGGCGAATCTGCAGATTAAACAGAGGTAAGTCACACATTCAAGCAGTATGGAGACATTTCTCATCACTTCCTGGTTTCGGTGTTTCTTTTATACCAGTCCTGCCGTGAACGATTGGCCCGGGCAGATTGGTTCCAGCTGGAAATCCTGTGTTGCCAGGGCGACGCTGATCGGTTCCCGACACAATACATATATAGTCAGTAAGAGGTTCATTTATTGATTTATTAGTCCTGCAGGGGGGAAAAAATTACAGTCATTCATTAGGCTGCAGAAGGTGGTGTGTGAAAATATTAATTGCAATGTGAATACAAAACAGTTAATGTTGTGATGAAGGGGACTGAGACACGCAGATCCAAATGCAAGGTTTTTATTTAAAGGCAGGGTCGAACACAGTGGGGGTCGGTCGATGGGCGTCCGGTATCCAAAGGGGCAAAGACAGCACAATATCCAGAACAAAGCAAAGGTCGGTACGCGGTCGAACAAAAACACAAGGCAAGACAATGGAAATGCTTTACACGAGGAAACCTCGACAAACACACAACTAAGGCAGGGAGAAAACTAAAACACTTGGATTAGAGACAAGCTAGAAATTACTTACATAGATACAACATGTAAGTTTACAACAACGAACCGACAAAACAGGAAGGAAAGGACGAACAATATAAAGGGAAGGAGAACACGAAGAACAGGTGAGAACACTCAGATGAACGAGGAGAGAAAGGGAGGAACAGGTGAGAACACTCAGACAAACAAGGGCTAAACAAGAGGGCGTGGCAAAGGGAAACAATGAGGCAGGACAAGGGGAGCACATGGCAACCACAAACAAAGACACATCCATGTCCTCAGACACAAAACACACAAGGAAACATTAAACAAAGACAACACAGACAAGACGGTCAGGGCAGGGTCATGACAGGCGGAGACACAAGGGAACAGACATTGTCAACATAAAAGTCCACAACTGATTAGACAGGGGAACACTGGCAGTCCTCTGATGGAGTTCGAGGGCACTCCAGCTGACATACGTAACAAATGTATAGTATATAAGAATTTCAGTAACACTTTACAATAACAGTACATGAATTAACATGTACTAATACGTGAATTAACAATTTCTTGACTATAAACTAATGATTAGTTAAGACATCTAATAATCAAGAACTAACTTAACTACGACATAACTCGCATGAATTACTGCATGAGTAACGCCACCTTAATTACATGTTAGGTACTGCATGTTAGTTAATGTATTAATTAACAATTTGTGGTAAACTAAATCAAACATGCTTTAATGGCAAAAAATTGTTTATAGATCTGCCACCTGCAGCTGTCACAAACATCAGTGAATGACAGAGAGTTTCTTGCAATATTTGCATTTAACGTAACTCATCCAACAAACAATAATGCATTCATAGTTAAAGACAGGTTCATCTCATCCTGTTTTGAGTGATTCCACTGCTGCCGTCCTACAATAACGCTTTCATCATAATTAAGCTGACACATTTTTCTAAATTAAAATCATAGAGAAGATGATTATCGCTTTGGTTATGCTATAGATTGGTTTACTGTCATTATATCATAATAAT
>JAUMHE010000021.1:1077671-1095467 GCA_032359235.1 Enteromius mattozi
TTTTAATAAATCTGCAAAAATGTCAACAATTCAGTGTTTTTCTGTCAATATGGGGTGCTGTGTGTACATTAATGAGGAAAAAAAATGAACTTAAATGGTTTTAGCAAATGGCTGCAATATAACAAAGTGAAAATTTTAAGGGGGTCTGAATAATTTCCGTACCCACTGTATATACATTACTCATTTGGAGTCCGTAAGTTTTAAAATATTTTTTGTTTTACTTTTATTCAGCTAAGATGGAAATTGATCATTTACAATATTACAAAAGCTTTCCTTTTTAAATAAATGCTGTTAGTTTGAACTCATTGGACTTTTCCATAAAAACATTAAGCTGCACAACTGTTTTCCATATTGGTAAATAAAAGAAATGTTACTTGAACACTAAATCAGCATTAGAATGATGTGTAAAGGATCTGAAAATTCAGCTTTGCCATCAAAGGAATAAATTAGTATATATTAAAATAAAAAGCATTTTAAATTGTAAAAATATTTTAGAATTGATCAAAATATGAACAAAAATAGTTTTTGCAGTAATGCACTTCATGGGGAAATGCATTTTGAATTGAATTGTTTTTTTTTAAATGTTTTTATTACAGTAGTTTAATTCTTCGTGCGCGTTGTGTGGTCTCATATTTACTGGCTTTACATGGTAATAAAAATGCTTGTGGGTTGAATTTATGTTAACGAATGTCTCATGTTAAAATTTATATTGTGTGTGTGTTAATGTTTGTTATTGTCCCATAGACTTCTTTTGTGAGTACATCATGGGAAACATGATTTTTGTTTATGTTTGTATACATACATTTATACACATTTTTTCTGGAATCAAATGCGTTTGGCGGAGCCTGTTTTTAGCAAGAACACACTTAACAATGGAAAAATCGCTGTAATACATGACTGCATAGTTCTACTGTTAGTAGGTTATTTTCCTGATCTACCTTTTATCTTTCTTTCCCTCCATTTTACACTCTACTCATTTTGTTTGTTCAGTCTCTCATCAGTGCAAGATTTATCCATTTTTTTCCGTTGCTATTTTTCTCATCATTTTTCACATAAAGGCTCTGTTAGTTTATGATTTATCCTTCTATTGTTGTCTGTACAGACAGATGTGTTGTAATAGATGTTAACCCTATTGTTCTTTTCAGCCTAAAACATCATTTGTTCATTGCACAAATTTTGACTTCACTTTCGTTGGCCGCCATGGTTTGTTTTTCTGCTTGATCTGATTTGCTTAGAAACAAGCTCTTGTAATTTTAGCTGCTATTTGCACTAGCTTATAAAGAGAGGGAGAGAGAGATCTGCTATTATATATTCTATATATATGGCACAAATTATGGTTAATATAGGTTATTAATATAAAAATACTGTAATTTATCTGATTTTCTCATGCACCTTACACATATTTAGTGTGGTGGGGCTGTAGTAATGGCCGACACCCTGCAAGAAATGTACAACACTTAACAGACTGATTCATACTGGTTCATATACATCTATGATGCACACTGCAAAAAATCAAACAAAGTCAGTCCTTCAGAATGTTAAGTGGGGATATAGTTTTTTGCTTTCATGACATGGATCTGTAAGTGATATGTAGCCTACAGGATTTAGTCCAGTGTTTTAAAAATACTTCTCTAGATCTATTTGATCTGGCTTTTTCTTTGTTCTTGACTTTCCTCAATTTTCAGCTTTTTTGGTTCTCTATTTTTGAACACTCATGAGTAGGCCTACCTGCTGCTGAAGGTCAGTATGATCAGCTCTGGGACAAAAGAGATGGCTATAAAAAGACTATTAAAAAAAACACTGCTATGCAGGACATAAAGTGAGAATGTTTAAATAGTGTGTCTGATCATGAAACCATAAACCTACATCTATTGAGAGAAATTGTGTCAAGTTAGAACTCTTAGTTCCGGACTTACAGTTCTCCTGTTTTTTGGTTGGCCAAGCAACTGTTCAGCAGTACTCATTCTTTATTTGTATCACTCCAGTAGATGGCGACAAGTTGCTGTCTTCATAAATGAATGAGTGAATCTTTCACTGAACCTATTCCATCAAATTGATTTGGTTATATTAAGGCAATATTAAGGTTCGAATATAAATGCAAAACAGAAAATAACTCAAAAGTTTACTTTTAATCTGTTTCCTTTTATAGACCTACTAAATAATAGCCTAGGCTAATTATTAATAGGCTCAACAGATATAAAAGCTATAAAAAAGAATCAGTATTAAACTACTACTGTTGCAACCACAGATATTATAAGTTCCCCAGATTTCCGAACATGCATATGCTTAATATGAGTATGCTCCTTTCAGTCACAGGTTTACTGGTCATTTACTGAATGCTGAACGTGTGATGTTGTGCTGTAACGATTTCCAAACCGTAAGAGAACGCCGCTCCCTGTTAAATTCCCGCAACAGTAAATCAATGCAAAGTAGCTCTGCAGCCAGTCTCAGCCTCTCGTGCTTCAAACGGTAGATGGGGCGCTTACAGTCAGACAGCAGACATGATAACGCACGCGCACTTCTGCGAGGCTGGTTACCATGGTTACAACACAATGGGAGCCGGGACAGAGGTCTATTCGAAAGGGAAGAAAAAACTGCAGGAGAGAGAGACTGAGGGAGATGGATTGTGTGTGTGTGTGTGTGTGTGTGTGAGAGAGAGAGACCGCTTGACTGGTCACTCCACTGCAGTCTTACAAGAAAGTACAGATTTGGGGAAGCTCTTTTAGTCTAATGCCATCTTTACAATGCAAAGGCAGCAGTGAAGCTAAATCCAAAGTGGCTTATATTCCATAAAAAGCACAGTTGAAGGATAAAAGTATTGATAAAATATCTTAGGAAATGATTTTCGAAAACATAATGAACATAGAAACATGCAATTACATATCTAAAATACAAATGATTGAAGTAGGCCTGTGCTCCATCACAACAATGACAAAAACACATTTTTAGTACTCTTTTATGTGACATTGCGTCTTCATTGTGTCAGTTTAAAGCAGACACAGAACCACCTCAGAGCCTATCTTGTGTAAAAACACATTAAAGTATGTGTGAACTGCTATTTGCAACTCATTACATCTGTACTAATGTGATATATTACTGTGTGAGTCAGAGATGGTCTGCTTATAACAGGTAGGGCCTACTCAGTGTGGTCTCACCTTACTGTAATAGTGAATAGCTTGTTTGTTTACTCCAGGACACATATTAGCCTAATATACATAGACATTTTATAGTCTTCAGCCTATTGTCTTTATTTTGTAAGTCGCTTTGGATAAAAGTGTCTGTTAAATGACTAAAATGTAAATTTGCTTATTATAATTGTGTGATTTATAGGCTGCCTAAGAAATGCAATAGTGTTGTCACATTTTAGGAGTGTTGGTGGGCCTTTTATAAAATTAAAAACGTACTGAATTGAAAAAATGGCCATTATATGCCAGAATGAAGCCAGAGTGATTGCAGGTCTACTAAAACAATCCCTAGATAGCTATTTGGTTAATATTATCCAATAGCCTGTGTGGCCTTCATGACATCAGCGGAAAGGAAAGTCATTTCACAGAAAGAGAAAAATGTCCCATTTTTGACTAAAGTTACAAAGTCAGACTCTTTTCTTGTTTGGAATATGAAGACCAGTAATTTGCTCAAGACAGTATGGTGTCCATTGTCCATGTTGAACTGAGAGCAACCTGACATTTTCGAAATACGCTTCATAAACATGGAAGCTTAGGTTTTGATTAACGAAATTGCCTATTTCAAATAATAACTTTGCAGAAATAATGGCACCCCTTGCTCATTAAGGCAGTACAATTATGCCCAATTAGTGCCCATTACCTAATCAAGCAGTTCTAGGTTAATTTCCTTAATTAAGTGTCGTAAATCGACAATTAAATAAGCAGCAATTTACATGATGAATAAATAGCCTTATCTCGAGATCTTTCTTCCTTCCCTTTTCCTTGTCTTTCCTTTCCTACCTTGCCCTTTTCCCTGAAGAATAAGGAAAATCACGCCCCTTCTCACCCTCGAGTGGTCGTGCGTCCCTCGCTCACCCCTCCGTGAAGATTTGTGCCCGTACAGACTGCAAAAGAGTGCAAGTCGTCTTGACAGAGGAGCGGGAGAGGGGCAGAAAGAAAAGGGGGTGGGGAAGAATCAAACGTACGCATCAATTTGTACAGTCTTCAGCTGCACCCCGTTTTCTGCGCCGATTTCAGGGGGAGCGGCTGGGAAAACACTGCGCTATTTGCGAAGCCGCAACAATGTAAATCGTTCCGTGCATCGAGTTGCCTGTATGTTCGAACGCGTGTAGGTCAATGTACAGTACGAACGGCAGCAGGAGAGAGAAAGAAAGGGAGATACGCATCGCTGGATATTATAGGTAAGAAGAGGAGAAAATGGATGCTTATATTTGACTCTTTGGCCATGCTCAGATGGTTCCCCCTTCCTCGCGCACCCGTCTTTGTGCTTTTCTAATGTGCATAGATTGGGCTGAAATCATATTGCAAATCGGGGTGCGTAACCACGCAGGTCTCGAGTGCTCACATTCCACGGAGCTCGACAAGAATGCCATTCGCCATTCTGATCCCAAAGGTTCCTCATATGAGAAGGAAAAGACTGAAAGGGGGGTTACTCGCGACCCTTTCTCCTCGTCTTGTCAGGATTGAATGTGCAGTGCATTGTCTGAGAACTGTAATCCAGAGGTCGTCCAGTTAGTACAGTAGAGCACTGCCTCTGCATGCGTATCAATAACAAGCAGCAGAAGAATGGAAGAAAGGAACGTTGCGGTGCGTGGCCGAGCGATGATGCACGTTCGGGTGTCTAACTCACCCCACCTTTTGGCATTGTGCTTTAACGTGCTAAAGAATTCCGAATCAAAGCTAATTCCAACTATATTTGTGCATATGTGTATAAGAGGGGGACTAGAGTGTATGATTTGTGTTATGCATGTATGTGGCAAGCCATTTTACCATTTATTCCTTAAAAGTAACTAGTACTCTTTTAATATCAGGCTGCTGGTACTTTTTTTAAATTGGCGTTACTAGTATGGAATCCAGTGGTTGTGAACAGTAGGCATATTTTTCAGTTCTGTTGGTACTACCCACTAGTAATTATCCATTTTACTATTATCCAGTGACGAGTAACTATTCCATTGTTACTGGTAACAAAACTGCATTTTTTCCCCCTTTGGAGATTCTGTACATAACACTTCACTTGTATTGTGATGTATTTAGTATAAATTCCATTTGTTGCTGTTACCTATTTCCTTTTTACTAGTAACTAGTCATTAGGAACTAGTATTTTAAATCATTCATAATATGCAAATAGTTATTAGCATTTAATTATACATAAATCTGTTATTCAGTAGGCTACTAACTGAATAGAAACCAGTAGCTTATATGAGATGCAATCTACTTTTTGAATGGCTACTTGTATGTTTTTTTATTTTTTTTTTAATTAAACTGTGAAGTAGCCATTCTTACTGAAAATTACTGACAAATATAAAACAGTTGTAACTAGCGGGATAAGAAATTGAACTAGATTCTAATACTAGTCTTTACTTATATATGCTTATATTAATACTAGTTTCTTCTAAACGGGTACTAGTAAAACTGAAACCGAACAAATATTATAAGAGGTACTAAAAGATACAATTGCAATATGTATTTGTTAAAAGTGAACAGTTTGTACCCACACTACAGTTCCTTACAGGATTAAATGACAAAAGTTTCCAGTTTGTTGTTCCAAGTTAGTCTTTGTTGCCAATCATAGCAACAAAGACAAAGTTGTACCAGTAACTTTACAATTTGTGTTGTGAAGAACAATAATAGTATCTATAGTTACTAAACTGACAAAGATACTGTTCTTTAATAACTTTTAATATTCAACAAATAAGTACTAGTAATGTAGAAATAGAAATTAGTTCGTAATAAAGAATAAATGTTTAGGCTGCTTGCCATATGATGTGTGCCTGTATGTATATACTGTATTGTAATGAAGGTATTTCTGATTCCATAGCTGTATGTGTTTGCAGTGGGAGAATGGAAGGCTTTTGGTATGCATGGAGCCTGGCCAAGATTTTGGTAATGGCCTCCTGATGAATGAAGCTTCACCTGTAGACAGAGTGCTGGCAGCCTTTATTGTTTGTCATTTGGATATATTACCTTGTGCACCCCATAATTGGATCACAAATATGCTGATTTTACAGTTATGGGATATGTACAGTCTTTGTGTGTTTGGCACTAGAAATAATTCTTGTTTTACAAATGAGTATTTTGTTAATTGTGGTCATGATGGAGTAGCCAGAGTATATACTGTGTTGGTTGTCAGCAGCCTGTAAATCTGTTTATATGTAATATTTATCAGTACTGTGTTTTTTTCCTTGTGTTCAGTGGTTTGAGTGTAGATGTACATTTTGCAGTTTTCAAGGCAGTGCTAAATACACTCACTCACTTCACTCAATCTGTTAGTGTGCTATATATAGTCTCATTCACAATAAATGAAGTGTGTGTTCGCGTGTGTGAGGGAGAGAAAGAATAAGAATTACTGGAGTGACTTAGTTAACCTCCTACCCACACTATGTATCTTTTTGTCTCCATCTAATTATTTATCATCCTCTCTTTCTCAAACAAGTGGGAGTTTGTCAGCTGGTTTTTCTCATGAAGAAATGCAGTGTCTCTCATAGTTTAGGTTAGGATATGGGTCATGTGTTCATGTGGCTAAAGTGCCTCAGAATTTAAAAAATGTGATTTCCTACAACTATGATAAGGTTAGTTAGCAATATTACTGTATGTCAGTGGATTATTGCATTGTTTCTAAGTGATTGTGTTTGAATTAGCCCAATATTGACTTATTTGAAACATCATTCAAGAAAAATATCTATCCTTAAAATTAAAAAAAACATTTTCTTATTTGTACAAGAGTATAAAGCATGTATTTGTGGGTATGTATGTATGTCATACATAAGTGTGTTTGAATATTATTGAGTATGATTTTCTTTGCATGTTGAATTTAGAGATTTGTGTGTATGTTGATCTTTTGGTGTAAGCAGTGCCTCTCCCTATGCTGGCTGCAGTGGATGGTTTTTGCAGAGCTCCATTCAACATTGATGACTAAAGCTCAGCTTCAGAGTACCACAAACCCTCTGAAGTACCATGCAGTCCACACAAAAAATATTTTTCTTGTACAGAATTACTGTATCCCAACACTGTTACTGCAAGCAGAAGATTGCTTTAGTGTCTAAACTGTAGACATTGCGTTGATTACAGATTGCTTAGTCACAGATCATTTAATCATTGATTATGATAGATATGTCTAAGAACATTAGATTAGCATTTTGCACTTCCCGTGGACAAATGTCATCACCTCTTCATATAACTTGAGAAGGGAATTAAATGAAAAATTTAACCTTTTCCTGGTAGCATTGATAGATTTATTAAGATAACAAATGGAAAGACAAGTAGTGTATATAGTATATATAGTAATATAAGTTTAATTTGACTTCAGTGGTATTCACTCTGTTCCCTCTAGGTTTTAAAGATTTAATGCTATGATAGGCCGCCTGTAGGCCAACCGTCCTGATTGTGGTCACGCTCCCGCTTTCTGTAATGGCTGACTGGAAGGAATGGACCACATAGAGAGCTAGTCATGAAGACCCGAACCAACAAAGAATCGGTGAGGGCATAACTGCATACTGAGATCAGCATAAAAGGTTGACCATATGTAGATATGTCTTTAAGTCAGTCAGAACCATTTGAACTAAGTGAGTTTGTGTGTTATTAAAAAGTATTTGGATATCCATATTAGATTGTACCATTTATTAAAATAGTAAAATTTACTTACTATTTTCAAAAAACATACTTTTAGTTCCTACTGTTTTTTGGTCACTTCATTTGTTTTTGTCTTACGCTGTAATTTTATCATGCTGTCTTTCTTTCTCTTTCTTCTATTTGTCCTCCCTCGGTCATGTTGGGCATGGCCACAGATGCCCGCTCGCAGTGGACGCAGAAGGGGGGGCAGCGAGGAAAGGAGGGGTAGACGTCCGCACCCCAGCCCCTCTCGAGCAGAGCGGAATGAAAGGCAAACAGTAAGATTTCTTGTATTTTCCTCCATTTGTCTTTATTTTGTTTAATGCAGTTTGATTATGATCTTCTCGATTGTCCTAGTTTCTTTTTCTTCTTATCTCTCTCACTGAATACTTTCATGCCTCATTTTTTGAGTGTATATTATCTTATCGTGAATGTTCATGATCAATTTTTTTCACAGTATTCCATACTAGTGTAAATTTTCTGTATTTGTTGTGTGTTAAGAAATGTTTTTATTTTCCGTTTGCTTGTATGCTTGTGATCAAATTTTGTTTGTAAAATTGCAACTGCCTCACATCATGATTAAAAATTATACTATTATACTATAGCAAAGAACTGGCGGAGAGGAATTGGCTGTAGGACGTTTCAGCCGGCGATCTCAAGGCCATGATTCATCAGAAAGTGAAGGGGAGGAGCATGTGCCACCACCCAAAAGACAGAAAGTCCAGGTACTGATCAAATTTTAGAAACATTGAATAAAATTCCATAAGGTTTATCATTTTTTAAATATAATGATATTTGATTTTGCCACTAGGATTCCTCCAATCCCCCAGCCCCACCCCTTTCAACTAACACGACTTCAGCCCCACCTCCAACGTCAAGCAACAGTCAATCAAGAGAAAGTGACAATGATGATGGCCAATCACAAGGCAGTCGGAGCTCAGTTGGAGGCAGCTTAGCCAACAGTAGCAGCAGCATAAGCAGTGGACGGGACATTGACCAGGACAATCGATCCTCTTCTCCAAGTCTCTCTGCTTCCCCCTTGGCCAGTTTGGATTCTGAATCTGACTCTCCAGATTCCCCAAAGCAGAGTGATAAAAACAAAGATGGAGGGACATCAAAATGTGTAGCAGAGGATCGGAGAGGCTCAGGGAGAGGTGAGGATAGCAGACCAGAGGACCAGAGGGACAGTGAGGGAGGAATGGAGGGAGATTTGTCTTTGTTAAAGTCTTCATCATCCCTATATACATCTCATCGTGGGATGGTGGACAATGCAAGTGATGCAAGTAGCAACAGGAAGTCATATTTTCCCCTAGATTCCAAACTTGCAAACAAAGTTGAGTTCACAGGTCCTGGTGGTCCTGAAACACTACACACCTGCAGTCGGATCCCTTCTAAAGCAAGCACTCAGTGTGGGAAACCTGGGGTGGGAGGAGCTGAGTATTCCCATGGGAATTCAAATGTGAGCCATGGACCGACACTCCCACCTCCACCTGCCCTGAAACCTCTGGAGGTGGGGCAGAATCCTGCAGGTGGGGAAAGTAAAGCAGACAAACCAGAGAAAGGTGATAAGTCTGTCCCACCCTCCTTGCTTCCACAAACTAGCACCATTCCCCAGCAACCTCCTCCTCCCAACACTCACCATTACACCCCCACCAGCTGGTCAGGGGGACCTCCCTCTAGTTGTCCTGGCAACTGGGGATATGTACGTTATCCAGGTAACCACCACACACATCCAAGCCAGCAGCCCCCAGTACAGCAACAGCTGCCCTCTGTGTACAATTCTCCTTCTTCCACCCGACACTCCTCCCACCCACCTTACCTATCTCACCCTCATCCCCACCCACACAAAGAGTTCTTGCCCAGGTATAGCACTGCAGCTGAGCGGGAGAGGGGTGGGAGGGAATTTGGCAACAGAGACTTCCCTGCAAGTAATAGCAGTAGCAATGTAAACAGCAACAGCAGTAGCATCTGTGGTAGCACTTCTGGTGGTGGAGGACCCAACTCTAATGTGGGCCGGGATTTTGGGAATTCGCTACCTGGACAGAACAGAGAATATAGTGCAAACCGGGATGGACCTGCAGGATCACAGAGTGGTCGGGAATATGGTCCAGGGTTTAGAGATCGGGATCGAGGAACTGGGAGGGAATTTCCTTTGCAAAACCAGCAGCTTCAAGCACAGGGCCGCGAGTTTGGAACTGAAAGCTCTGGAGGGGGTGGATGTCATCCAAGAGACAAGGAAAGTAGGTGGGGGGATTTAGCAGGCCAAGTGAGGGAGGCAGGGAGTAACACTTATGCTGGTAATGCCAATCAAGCACCTGTAGGTGCCCCACCATCTGCTTTGCCTTCGGCGACCCTGGTGAACCGTGACCCAGCCGGTTCACCACAAAACAGCTCTGGTCATCCTCCCTTTTCCTCTGCAAATTCCATCCCCACAAATAGAGACTATTCGTCTCCAATGGATGCAAATGTGCAGCAGACACTACAAGGACAAACCCCCCAAGGACCCTCCAATAATGCAGACCTTCCACCCCCTCCACACTATTTAAGAGAGTACCCTCCTCCAGGGTCAAAGGATCCCTACCCACCTCCTGGATCGACCTCTTCTTCTGTCCCACTCTCTGGTGTGCCAAGGGAGTTCCCGAGCCCACCTGGACTGGCCCCAAATCTTACTCGGGAGTATCCTGGAGGACCTCCACTTCCACATCACCCTCACTATTCTGGACAGACAGCCCTGCCTATGCAGCACAGAGACAGAGAGAGGGAAAAGGACAACACTACATCTGCTCTTCATTCAAACCGCAATCACCCTCCTCACCCTCCATCCCTTTCTCCTTCATCGAGTGGTTCTGGACCTGGTCATCCCAACTCTACTTCTTATCCCCCTCCACCTCCTCCACCCTCCACTAGTTCACATTGTCAGCCCCCATCCATTACATCCCTTCCAGGAAATCATTCTCGACAGGGCACATATTCTTCATCCAATCAGACTCCACCAACCCCTCTCTCTCCTCTTCCCAGTCCCTCAACCAATCCAATGGGAGGGTTTAGTCCTTTTCCATCAACCTCTGCTCCTTCTGTACCACTTCCTGCATCGGGTGTGTCCACCTCTTGTCCATCAGGTTGCAGGCCTACTCCTTACCATGGCACTTTAAGCAGTCATACTTCTTTCAGTAGCTCTTACCATGGCAACGGTAACCATGGAAATAGCAATGCCAGTGGCAATGCAACCAACAACAGCAATAGCACTAGCACTCCATCATTACTGCACTCCCCTCAAAACACTAAAATACAACCGCATCTCAGTAACCCTAGTCATAACAACACTGCTTCAACCCCCAGCACATCTGTTGGAGTAGATGGTCACTCAGATTCATCTTCTGGCCCAGTGCCACCACCTGTCATCAAGGAGGAGCCAGTAGAGGAGAGGGAGGACTTGGAGAGCCCTCCTCCAGTTCTCCGAAGTCCTTCCCCAGAACCAAAACCTGTTGACATTCCAATTCATGCCAGCCAATCAGCTCGGTAAGACTAGCTGTTTCATTTAAATCAAATATAATAAAACATCATAAACAAGTAAATTAAGAACAAAAACAGAACTGATTTATCATGCCATTAATAGAGATGCACAATATAATGGTGTCATATCATTGCTGATGTATATAACCAAAACTTGGTTCCACATGATCGGTTAAATGTGTTGTTTTGATAGTATTGACATGTATGATGGCTTACCTCATGAAAAAGATAAAACCTCTCTGGTTTTAGGTTCCACAGGGTTCTTGACCGGGGAAGTGGGAACTCTTGTGCCCGCAGTGATGTTCTGTTTGTTCCGCTTGATGGTTCTAAGCTTTGGAAAAAGAGAAATGAGGCTATAGAACGTGCTCGTAGAGAGGTTGAACAGCGAGCAAGAGACCTGCGAGAGAAAGAGCGGGAAAGAGAGAGAGAAAAGGAGAGAGAGAGAGACCTGGACAGACATCTTCAGGTAAGAGACAGAAGAGCTTGTTAGTAGCATTTTAAAACAAAGTATTCCAGCAATCTTAGTATTTTTACTAGTTTTTTATTTCTAGTTTTAATTCATGCACTTGAGAAGATTATTACATGATATTGCACCTTGTTTTCAAAAAACTAAATGCTTTTCTGTAGTTTTTAGGTTTCTTACACATTACTTGTCAGATTCCTAATAAACATGTTTCTCTTTTTTTAGCAGAAGGACAGTAGCACAAGTGCAGGATTAGGAGCTACAGCCACACGCCAGGGCTCTTCGCTATTCTTTCCTTCTTCTTCCTCCATCCTTCTAGACCCTTCATCATCTTCCTCATCCTCTGTGAACCCCTCACACCCAGCAGCCCATCCACAGCACCACCATGTCCACCATGCCTCACACCCCCATGCCATTCACCCCTCCCATCATCTGCATCCTTCTATTTCTCATTCCATTCCTCATTCTCTTCTTCTTCCTTCCATGGCAGGGGGCTCTCCAGTTGTTGGAGGCCCTCAGGGTGCTCTTGGTATTGGTCTTGGGGGTCCATATTTGGGGCCTGATACCCCAGCCCTCAGAACCCTGAGTGAGTATGCCCGTCCTCACACCATGTCTCCGCTAAGTGCTGCCAGTCGCGCACAGGTACACCATCCCCACCTTCACCACCATCCTCACCCGCATGCACATGCACATGCACATGCACATGCACATGCACATGCCAACGCTCATCCCCATGTGCATCCTTCATTTTTCCTGTCCCAATTCCAAAACCCAGCTCTCGCACACCCCCACCACCTTCCACCCGATGCCGCTACGGCTGCTGCCATTCTGGGCTTTTTATATGGGGGTGGGCTGGAGGGAGGCCCTGCCCATCCAGGGCATGGTCCTGGACCTGGTGGGTTGGCTGGGGCGGGGCTTGGAGGAGTGGGATTCCCTCATGCTGTAGCAGCTCAAAGAGAGCGCGTGAAGCCAGGATTTGAGTTTAAGAGCGAGGAGCGTGTCTACACAGCTGGAGCCTTAGCCGACCCGGCAATAGCTTTGTCACACGCACACTCGCACACACACTCACACTCCTTGCTGCTGGGGGGCGGGGCTGGAGGCGGAGCTCCTGGTAGTGAGGTTGCCCTTTATGGTACAACTCCACCCCCTGCACCGCCCCCTCAAGCTTTAGCTGCAGCAGCTAGGAATCCAAATCCTGTCCCTCCACCTCTGTCAGTCCCACCCACCTCCTCTATTCTTCCAGCCACACTTCCCACCCACCAGGCTCCAGCCGGAGCCCCAGTGACACCAGCAGCCCCCGCCCCTCCTCCTCAACCACCTCCCCCACCACCACCTCCTCCTCCAACAGCCTCATCTCTTCATCACCCCTCTCCACATTCTACCTTTCCAAATACACACCCTTCTTGTCAGCCGTCACCCCTCCCAACACCGGCTACGCCCTCTGAACGATATCCCACCCCCGTTCGCACTCCACCTAGTACAGAGCGTGCAAGGAGCGTGGAAAGAGAAAGGGAGAGAGTGATGCCTGCCACAGAGAGGGAGCGAGAGAGGGAGAGGGATAGGGAAAGGGCAGGAACAGGTGGAGGAGCAGCAGGAGGTGGCTCAGCGGCTGCAGGAGGCACAGGAGGAGGAGATTCTCTCGGCCGGCTACAGATGCTGAACGTGACTCCTCATCATCACCAGCATTCACATATTCACTCTCACCTACATCTGCACCAACAGGACACAGGTATTCACCATACACACACACACTCACACTTTACACAGCACACTGTACTGCAGAATAGCAAATTGTGAATATGGTTCTGTCAATATAAGGGATGGGCCAGGATGGTCGATTATTCAGTGTTAATAACCAAATTAAATAAAAAATGTAAACATACTGCTGACCAAGGTGACAAAATAAAAAATTAATAAATAAAATAACAAAGGAAAAACAACACAGCAAGATACTAATTGTGCAAATTTCAAATTTAAAAAAATGTAAAATTTGCGCAGTTGTGTTAATATATTAAATATTCTATGTAATTTCTCACCATTAAAAATTATGTTCACATCTTAAATTGCATAATGAGTAAATAAAATTGTTCTTATCAAGGCTGTCGGCATCACAGCAGACATAAAAGTATCACTTCTGTAACAAATTTAGCAACATCAACAGTTACTGTCAACTAAATGTCCAGTTTCACTCGGAAATGCGACAGGCTATAAGTAAAATGGGTTGCAAACAGCAAGAATGACAGCACTGTTCCTGTGCAAAATAATTTTTACCTACAGTGCCACTGGGAAACTGTGCTACTCTTATTAAATTTCCCACTTTTGTTTTGTTACGTATTTGGGTGGCAGCCGCGGGAGGGGTACACCCCCTGATGGATCCGCTGGCATCAGGGTCTCCCCTGGCCCGTCTGCCGTACCCAGGGGCTGCTCTTGGGCCTCCCATCCTGGCACACTCCCTCACTGACAGCGAGGTGCTTCGACAGCAGCTCTTTGGTAAGAGGTGTGATGATGTTCTTGCGATGTATTTAATTGTTTTATGTGTTAAATGATTTCTGCACTTGTTTTGCATGTTGTGTGCAGGAGGTCCTTTCCGTGAGATGCCCCAGTCCTCGTCTCTGGGTGGATCTATGTCTGCAGCACACCAGCTCCAGGCAATGCAGCAGGCTCAGAGTGCCGAGATTCAGTTCCAGAGACTTGCCCTGGAACAGCAGTGGATCCACCACCATCACTCCCTCGCCCAGGACGAGTACTACAGGTGAGTGCATATATATATATGCAGTGGCAATGCACTCACGCATATATATATATATACACAATTTGAATTCTCAAACCCAATATCACTGGTGTTGATATCTATATCTAGAATTGTAAATTTTTTGAACAATAGCATATAAACCTTTCACGACAGAAGTACCATGACTTTGGCGATTAAGAGAGTGTGTGAAAGTCACAAATCATTGAAATGGCGAAGAACTACTCCACCCATAATCCTAAAGAGAAATCCTTTTTGCATTCACCAATTAGAGATATCTCTGTTACCAAGGAAACGAGAACTGCATAAAAAGGGATCAGCAGTGAACTTCGATTCCCATGAAGCATTGCAAATGATGTAATGAAGTCTCATGTAGTTCATTATTTGAAATGTAACAATTTTATTTATAAATTATTATTCAACATTAAAACTTAAAGCCAATATTTTTGTCAGTTTTATTATTGTAATCAGTCTAAAATTCATCAATGCTGTAAGCAAGAATCGTTGATACCTATGCAACCATATCAAATTTGACGTTGACAATGCAGACTTTTTGTTCTTTCATCTTTGACTTTTGCCCTCCATTGCAGCCACCTAAAGAAAGAGAGTGACAAAACGCTGTGAGGAACACAAAGGACTTGAAGACAAGAAAATGAAGAAGGGATGAAGTGCAAATAAAAAAGAAACAATCATTTCGAAATTCAGCACTGAATGACAACAAATCTGTATAGATCTCTGGATGTGACATCAGAACACATATCATTCAATCTGAACTAACTTAAATACAAGTGCAACAAACAATGTGTATATTCCAAAAAAGGTGAGATTTATAACTCTGGCACACACTGTGGCACTGAACGGTTATTCCCAAATGTTCCGGAGGATTCCTCATTGTGTTATTTCAAACACCAGGCTGAGGAGTTTTGGCCGAGGATTAGTCTATGTACACAACATTATGCCAGAGAGAATGTCTAAGAATCAAGTTCACTTTTATGTCTTTGCATGTAGCTAGATACTAAAAGCCCAATGGGCTAAAACTCTTGATCTGTTTTTATTTTTTTCTTGTTTGTTTGATTTTTGAAAACTTTACCACTCTGAAAGAGTGTTTATGAAAGGGTGCATGAGATGAACAGCTTACCTTCATAATGTTTCTTTATCGTGATCTTATTAAAATTATTAATGTTGTTTGTTTGTTAATAATTATATGATTATATAAACATTATTTTTTATTATTTTTTTACATTTTCATGGTACCGCTGTTAATTTTTTTTATTTTTTATGTTGAATTTACCTTGTGGGGAAAAATGCAAGATAAAAAAAATAATGAAAAAGAAAAATCTGGAAATAAAATACCATTTTTTTCTATAAGTCTTTGTATGTGCAGTTTACTGTTTTCTACGGTGTGCTTGTGTGAGTCTTGTATGTATGTATGTATGTATGTATAACAGTCAAAGTGACCAAAAATTTATTTACACTTGATTTAACCGTTTATTCATAATAAAAAACGGTATCTTACTTCTTCCAGAACTGAAACTGTGACACCTGACATGGAAAGTATTACAGTAAGTATCATTGTCTGATTTAATATGGTTACATTTTCTTAACAGTGCTGTTGTTTGATGTATGAACAACCCAGTGGTTTTCTGTTCCTGTTTTGCAGTTGTGGGGAGTTGCTCACTGTTTGAACACAAACCACAGAGAGTCAAGACACTCTATTAAATGAACAGGCCTTCTCAACACACACACAAAAATATTGCATCCCCCTAGGACGCTTTCTCTTTTCCCTTTCTTTTGCTGTACACACATAAGGAATTGCATAAGTGTGGCTAATAAGAGACACATGCAGCAAGCGTGAGACGGAATCATATCGCTGCAGTGTGCAGCAGTCAGTGTGGGAGGGAAAGAATGAAAGACAGTGCAGAGAAGTGGAATAGACAAAATAAAAGGAAAGTGTTCAGCTTTAAGCTTTTTTCAGCCGTAATTTGAAACTGTCTAGAAAATATATCTTCCCAAAAAATCATTCACTGATACAAAAGTTTAGTGGTCTGGACAAAATAGTCACTGCATATTCTCATAGGATGCTCAAACAGAGGTGATTTTGTGTGTAGTACGCTACTATCATTTTAAAGATGAAGGCCACATTAATGTAGGCTAAACTGGTAAAGATCTTTTCAAAAATATGTTACAAACACATGTTCTTCCAGTTACATTAATAGAACATTCATTTGAAATTCTGGTATTTTAAGGCAAACTCACTGCACAGATGTTGGTTATTGGCACTTCTTTATAAATTTTTTTATGTTTTAAAATCAAATTCAATAGTTTACTTAAATTAGTTTACAGCTAAGGCAGGTAATTTTAGCATACTCTGTTGAGAATGGGAGCTGTTCATCGGACTTAAACGCATCATATGACATTTCGAGCCTCAGGAATTGTTCTGCCCTCTCTGTGAAATGCAAACTGAAAAGTGGGTCAATGATTTCTAAGTCACCTTGAATAAGTGTGTTAGAAAGCCCTACATAGGCCTACACAGATGTATCATTAGGTGTTTGCACCATAAGAAACAACCTATTTTAATAAATAATTTACAGAGACCCCGTAAAATTGAAAACCTTTCTAATCAGTCCGGATCAAATCATATAGAACGAAAAATCATATAGAAACCTTTACATTTTAATCATCAGTTGAGAGTGAAATGCAAATGTGTGCATAAACAGGCAGTAAAATGTGTGACTCGACCATGGTGAAACACCCAAACACAAATGTGTGTGAAGAAGATGTTTGAGGTGAGGCACTTTTAACCCGATTAGATTCATCCCATGATGCTACGTACTGGTAGCCTACGTACGATGCTGGTTCTACACCAGATGGCAGCACCACCCCATATGTAAAAGTACTTGCACACCTTTTTTTAAACAACATTACAGCTCACCTGCAAAACAAATGGTTTATCAGTCAATGACAAATGGTAGATAAGTTTTTTTTTTAATCTGTATTAACTGCATTTATATTTGTATTTGTATAAAATCATAAATTTTTTACTTTTTTTACATTTTATTTTATGGTTCTAAAATGTGGTTTACATCAAGTGAAAAGAAACTAAAACAGGAAAATTTTATTATTTTATCTTTTTTTTTTTTATGTTTGATATTTCTGTGATCAAATGTCTTAAGAAAATACGGAAGAGGATTAGGGCCAAGCAATAAAAAATTTAAATCATTTCGAGATTAAAGTCGTTAAATTACGAGAAAAAACTCGTTAAATAACGAGAAAAAAGT
>JAUMHE010000021.1:1100108-1114974 GCA_032359235.1 Enteromius mattozi
AAAAAAAAAAAAAAATATATATATATATATATATATATATATATATATATATATTATATATATAATGGTTGCTAAAAGAATCAGCTTTTTTGATATAACAGTAATACATTATATTTTAAAATATTGAAAGTTGTTTTAAATTGTATTCAGAGACTTTCAAAAATATAAAAAAAAAATGCCTCAAACTTTTGAAAGGTAGAACATCTTCTATAGTAGAAGGTCATCAGATTCTATTTAGAATAATAATTTTGTTTATATTCTTTGAGTTCACATTACTCTATCTATATTGCTTTTTAGAATGTAGAATATCGCATTTAACTTTGAAAGGTAATCTTTCTCTCTCTGTCTCTCTCCAAACCTTCTGTTCTCTGTGTAACAGGGCACCTTTCACATCAGATAAAGAGGTTTACCATGACTTGAGACCCTGTTCCAGCACTCCTCTTTCTGTTTTCTGTTTTATTTATTTTCCTTTTTGAGGACTATCTAACAAGGATTGAAGAACAGAGTTCAACATTCATGGATATCATGTCCTGGATTTTCTGGCATTTTTTTATTGGGTGAGCTATAATACATGAGTTTCCAGCAATACTACAATCTCTCACACTGCTTTGGACCAAAAACCGAAGTGACGTCCCTGTTCATCTCTATCACTTCCTAAACTTTGTTGTTTTTGGAGAGGAACTGTATTCTTAGTTAACCACAACGATAAGGTTTCATTTGATTATTCTCAAACACTATCCTTGGCCAGGCCGTTACCTCTGCTCTCTGTACTTTGTTTGTCACTGAACTTTTGTAGCATTTATAGGGTTATTATAACCTTCGTGTGCATTTATTTTTAGTCATTTATAAGTTCCATGTTCTGTGACCTTAAGACAATGCATTGTTAATTGAACTTGTGCTTCCTATTTTATTTAAACAACTTGTAAGAGTGGAAAATTGTTCAATTTTGTAACTTAAGAAATTGTTTAATGATTATTTATGTAGATGCACACACAATTCCTTGACAAAAGGTAAGCCTTTTCTCATATTGTGATATTTCGCCAGTGCAGTCAGACAAAGAGAGAAAAGCAAATAATCTGGCTTCTTTGTGCATTTTCATTTTTAAAACAAAACTATAATTTTTTTTTTTTTGTTGGGATACTAGCAATACTAAACTGGAAATCTCTTTTGTGTATTGTTTTCTGATCAGATGATCATAAGAGGATTTACCATTGTTTCCAGGCAAAATGCACTGATGGAAAAGATTTAACACTATCAGGGATAGAAAAGCCTGCTGACGATTTTATTGTGTGTGTTTTGAAAAGGCACCTGTTGAAGCACTGTCATAATTTGTAACTTGTTTAACCTTAAGTTTACGCAAAAGCCCATGATTTAGGCTTTAAAAAGCTGACACGTTTTATCTCAGAACGATTAGTGCATCCGTCCAGAAAGTCATCTCTGCAATTCAGAAGAAAGACCTCTTCATGAGGCATTTAAGCTGTATTGTCCAAATATACTACCTGCATCCCTGTGGCACTACCTTCTGAGGCCAGACATTGAACATGCGCTCCCCTGGCCCAGAGAGCCCATCTATGACTGAGGAGGCCCTGCTTCACGGACAGTTTGGCGGTTGGAGCAGCGGAGGAGGAAGTGGAAGCAACAGCAGCCCCAACAGTCCTGGAGGTGTTTCTTTACCTTCCAGCCCCGCCTCCACCAACTATGCCCTGACCCTCACGCCAGCTCACATCCATGTCCAGCGGTTGTCTCCACGTGCGGGGAAGCAGTCCAGACTGATCCTGCCACTGGCGGAACTGACCGGATGCAGCTGCCCGCGCTTGCCAGCCCCTCCTTTGCTGGTGCTTTACTGGTACCCTCCGGGTCGTCGCCGCAAAGGCGTCTCCAGACATAGACAGGTGAGGGCGTACTTGGCAGAGAGCAGAGTTGAGGCAGAGAAATGGAACGCTGCTATACAGAGCCTGCTGAGGGGAATGGATGTCAGCTCCACCACAGGTGGGTATCAGGGATTGATCATTCGTAAATGCTGTTTTGTCTATTCTTTTGTTAGTGGAAAATCATTTACCGTATTTCCTCAGTGTCTTCCCTAAATGCATCCAGATGCAGAAACCTTCAAGACGTTTGAGTCAGTGTTGAGTCAGTTAATGTTGTGTCATTAGTACGCGTCTTGTAAATGAGATGCCACTTATATGAGCTAAATTTATGTGAGTATGAATCATGTCTGACTGCATTTATTTTTGTGAGTTTAACTGTTCCCCCCGGCTTTTTTTTTTTTTTTTTTTTTTTTCTGTTTTTTTTGGCACTCATAATGTGCACCACATGCTGTCATTGATGGTCAGAGAATGGGTGGGTCTGCGGCTGGGAAAATATAGCCTGTTTTGAGTAGTGCAGATCGTTTGGTAGCAATACACATGGCTTTATTGACTTTAACAGATGCTGCTTGTTGTCGCTCTGTCCCTGTTTTTAACTGCAATGCTCTAGGTAGTTGTCAGGGCTAGTGGTTGCAGCTCAGTAAATCATTAAAATACATTTATATGGTGTTAATAAGACGGTTGCTTGTTGGTTTGTGTTAGGAGTGAAGATCCTGGGTCAGTTTAGTAGTTATAAGGCTGTGAAAATGTAAACTTTGTAAATGTAAAATTTTTATTATTTTTTTTTTATTGCCAAACTAACATTGGATCATCCTTTTAATTAGGCTGATTGATAAAACTTGGATGTTTGTAGATAAGATTAAACATCAGTGAAACAATCTTTTACAATCAGCTGATAACAAGAGAAACAAATGTAACCTAACATTTTTCGGAAAAAGTTACGATTAAAGAAATTGATGATAAAGTGTTGCCACAGTTAATTTCAAAATACTTGAGTCAACCATCTGAAAAAGACCAACTTTGCACCATATGGGAAGGCAGATGTTCTGATCTGATCTATTCTGATAACAGGACTGTACATGCTCTCTTCTGGACAGAATAGACACATCACATTCCAATCTTAAATAACATACAGTTGAACCATTAACATAAAAAAAACATTAAGTGATTATTGGATCATTTAAATTCTCTTTTCATCAGTATTTTTGAAGTGAAGGTCAGATATGTGTTCTTGAGGAATACTTATTTTTCACATCTGCCAAAAACATTTATGGTCTATTTTCAGATGGGTTAGGATGTGGCTCAGTGTTGTTTTTAGTTTTAAAATGAAGGCCTTATCCTCACTTGTTTGTTTTTGTTTTCCTATCGAGCAGAATTTTGCAAAAGCATGTTGCCCCGTCCCCGTCGACTGTTGCTGCTGGTTAATCCATTCAGTGGACGGGGTCAGTCAATGCAGTGGTGTCAAACGCACATACTTCCAATGATAAGAGAAGCCAACATCAGCTACAACCTCATACAGACTGGTAAGAACAACACACACAATCACACACACATGGCGTCAGCTGCAAACCCTTCAGATATTTTTGAAGCTCTTAAACCAACAGTGTTCAGAATCTGATTGATTGCATTAAATTGATGTGATGCATGTGGTTTTGTTGTTGAACAGAGCGTCAGAATCATGCACGTGAGCTAATCAGAGAGATCTCGCTATCAGAATGGGACGGAATTGTCATTGTTTCTGGAGATGGACTCTTGCACGAGGAAAGTATCGTAACAGTGATTGTTTAGTCACATACATGTAATTAATTTATTACAGAGCCCATTTGGAAACTAATTTTTGCAGGAAATATGTTTGGTAAATTTTCTGTAAAGGAAAACTCAACTGTTTTTGAAAATAGGCTCATTTTTCAATTCCTCTAGAGTTAAACAGTTTAAGATTTACTGTTTTCAAATCCATTCAGCTGATCTCCGGGTCTGGCGGTAGCACTTTTAGCTGCTACTTAGCATAGATCATTGAATCTGATTAAACCATTAGCATCTCGCTCAAAAAAAACCCCCAAAAAACACTAGTCCCCAGCATTTTCAGGTGCTGCGTAATATCATTTTGGCTGCTGCACCCATGGCAGCAAAGTTCCTTGATTATTACACCAGAATGAGAGTATAGTTCCTAGCCATATGGGCCTAGAAAATCACTTTTCGTGTTAGTACATGATGTAACTACAGAACAGTCAAGTTTTAAGTAGGAAAAATATCAAAACTTTTTTTAAAATTTTTGAGTGGGATGCTAATGGTCTTATCAGATTCAGTGATCTATGCTTAACTGTAGCTAAATGTGCTACCACCAGACCTGGAGATTGGCTAAATTGATTCAAAAACGGTAAAACTCTAGAGGAGTTGGATAATGACCCAAATTTCAAAAATAGTGGAGTGTTCCTATAATGTCTATGGAATTCTGTATAAATTATTTAAACATGGTAAAACATGTTAATTAGCTAAAAACAGTACTCTATTATCAGTAGCTGAAAAATTTACAACATTAGTGAAATTATTTAAAAAATATATGGCCCAAGGATGTTTTAGAACATCCTGAATGACATTTAGTACCTGACTGATCTACCACATGGTTTGTATTTAAAAATAAGATTATTTACATATTATTCACAAATTAATCTGTGTGTCCTCTTTCTGCAGGTGATAAATGGCCTTATGGAAAGGCCGGACTGGGAACAAGCAATAAAAACTCCTGTGGGAATCCTACCTTGTGGCTCTGGAAATGCACTTGCTGGTTCCATCAACCACTATGCAGGGTATGAAATGTATTCTCTGAAACAGTTCTTCAGAGAGCCTCCCTTATTTTTAAGAAACCGTTCACTCATCCTGTTATTACTGACTGTACCGGCAATAAATCTATGTGAAGATTCTTTTAAAAATTCTTTGTTTTTAAAAAAAACAGCACTCTGTTTTCTCTGCAGAGATAAAAAAAAAATTACATTTTAAAATGAGTGTACTAAGAAAACAGAAAATCTTTGTGTCAGTGATCCTTTCCTGTAAAGCCCTATTCGGACGGGACTAGTTTTACTGGGGGTCGTTAGAGAAATTTTTGTTTCACAGACGTACTTGATGATTTTAATTCCGTCCGAATCTGCCATGTCTGTGTTTTTCTCTCACAACCTCTGTGATTGCCGGTGATACTATTTTTCACAACCCGTTTCCTTGTGTGTTTTGGCCAACGTGATATGCCGTAGATCCTCTTACCGCACGCACGTTTGATATATTTTGAAATAGAAAAAAAATAAATAAATACAAATAAAGAGCCAGATCACGTTAACTGTTAAGACTATGCTATTGTAATATCAGTATCAGGTAAGATTACTCATGTTCATTTCTGCACTCGGTTACATATGTTTTAATTATCAAAATTAAACATGGGTTTACTACAAATAGAAAAACATAATAGTTAAACTAAAGTAACCACACATTAACATGTTTTTTCTGTACTAGCCATTTAGCTTCACCATGATATTTGTGATTATACTTATTGTAAACAATCTGAATGACTATATGCAATGCACGCATACAGAGCGTGTGACCTCTGTGACGCCCAGATGTACAAAACAGGCCCTCCCACCTCTGTAATAAACACGGAGATGTTAGTCCTGTCCGAAATGGTACATGAAAATCGCAGTTGCAATGCACCTACTTTTACACTCATAAACAAGATCTATGGTTTGCAGAGGTGATGATTCTTGTCAGTATCAGTTTCAGGTATTGAGAGTAAATTAAGGTCTTTTTGGTGTTTTAATAAATGTGATTGAAATGAATCTATATCCATTTTCCTGTCTGTCTCTTAGATATGACATGTGCCTTCGGGAGCCTCTCCTCCTCAACTGCTGTTTTCTGCTGTGTCGGGGTGGGGTTAAACCGATGGACTTGGTGTCTGTTACAACCAGCCCATGCACTTCATCATCCACAACCAATCAGAATGGGCACCCACCTGCTCCCAGGAGGCTTTTCTCTTTCCTTTCTGTGGCCTGGGGTTTTGTGTCTGATGTGGACATAGAGAGTGAGCGCTACAGAGGGCTGGGCTCAGCACGGTTTACACTGGGAACACTAGTGAGATTGGCTTCTCTGCGCTCCTATAAAGGCCGTCTTTCTTACCTGCCACCCGGTATGTTCAACCCGTCCCCCGATGCCACACCTCAGCCGCCCCGCAGGCCTCTTTCACGCAGCATTACCGAAGGTTTGGAGGGATTTTGTCGCACTCCCATTCACCGAACCTGCTCAGACATGGGCCTTAGTGAACAAAGAAGTCTCCGTAAGGGAGATGGGGAAAGAGAGAGGGAAAGGGAACAGGAGAGGCAAGAGAGAGAGCGGGAGAGGGAGAGAAGACGAGAGAGGGCAAGAGGGGTTGGAGTAGTGCGAGCTAGCAGTCTCGCAGAAGACAGAGAGAGAGAGGTGGAAGCAGAAGAGAAGATGGAGGAGATTTCAGGGACCAGCTCGGAATCAACAGAAAGGGAAGAGTGTGACAACACAGCCAGTAATAATGGAAACACAGAAGAGGAGAATAAACTAGGTGGGGATGAAATGGATGGAGAAGAAGTAACGAAAGCGAGAGAATCAAGTCAAAGAGATGAGGCAAACGAATGCAACAAGAGTTATCAAACGACTCCACCTGAGATGCAATGCACACTACGTAAAAACTCGGCCCCTTCTAGCCAGATAATGAACGCCTTTTTCAGCCAGCCAATTGGTGCAGAACCTGACCAAGACTTGGAGCTGGCAGCCTATGGCAAGGAGGACGAAGACATAAATGGCACTTACTTTCAGAGAGAGGCATTTCCACTGGACAAGTCTCGTGAGCGAGCCCTCACCATCTCATCTTCTCCGTTCCGTCAGTCTCCTTTCAAAGCTTTCAAACCTAAAACTTTAGACCAGAACCAGAACCCATCACGGCCACGACCCCTCTCTCTTCTCCAGCAATCGCATTCAAACTCTCTCCCTCCAAAATTTCCATCCCTTTCTCTGTCCCTTTCCCCGACACCTCCTTCATCTCCATCTTGCGCCTCTCCCCACTCTTCTTATCTCGCGCCACGTCCCAACACTCCCAGCTCGTCTTCCCCATCGCCTTCTTTTCATTCACCGACCCCTTCCTTCAACTTCGACCTTGCAGAGCCTGCAGGACCCCTGAAGAACCGCTCTTTTATGACATCCTCCATCAACCTGCCAGAGGATGATCTGCTACCTCCTCTTGACCAGCCTCTCCCTACACGTGACTGGGTCACTATTGAGGGAGATTTTGTTTTGGTGCTTGCCATTTACCAGAGCCATCTGGGAGCAGATCTTCTCGCTGCACCTCAGGCTCGATTTGACGATGGGCTGATCCATCTGACATTTGTGCGGGCTGGTATCTCCCGGGCTACGCTGCTTAGATTGTTCCTAGCAATGGAGAGAGGAGCCCATTTGTCCGTTAGCTCTCCCTATGTTAGTCATGTTTCTGCTCGGGCGTTCCGCCTTCAGCCGCTTTCACCACGAGGAACCCTCACTGTAGATGGAGAGCTGGTGCCCTATGGGCCACTGCAGGCACAGGTAAGATAGGTCAATCTTTATGGGATAAAAAACAAATAAAGGAAAGTGCCCCTATTATGGGTTATGAAAGGTTCATATTTTGGTTTTGGGAGTCCCAAACAATGGACTGACATGCATGCGAAAGGTGAAAACAAAATCACTTTAATTTTTGTCATAATGCGTGTTTATTTTGTCCCCTGTTTGTTCAAGGACTCACAAATGATTTGTTCAGTGATTCATTTTTGATGATTCCTCCTGTGATTTTTCATTTAAAGCAGTGTTTGTGAGCTTTTAAATTCCACAAAAGTGGCACCTAGTGGCAAAGAATGAATTTGCATTTTTATTCAGACCAACACAAAAAGACCAACAAGTGGGGGGGCAATATACTAATGTTTCATTTTGATGTCAAAGTGTAAAGTGTTATCTTCTCCAAAAAAAAAAAAAAACTGAAATTTTTGATTTTTAACATTTTAACGTGTACCTTCTTTTGTCCCAGGTTCATCCCTCCATGGCTCGTTTGATTGTTGGGGACTCTGGAATAAAGATTACAAGATTCTGACCTGTTTGGATTTGAACGGGCAGGGATTAGCGTGATGCTGTGGATTATATAACATTTTGCCATCCGCATATTGAGGGGGGGTGGGAGAAACAGAAAGCCAGCAGTTGCAATCACTGCTTTTACTGGGATTAACTGAGGGATTGCTTATTCAAGCTGCATATGCAAGGAGTGTTTTTGAATTTAACGAAGGGATGAAAACTTGTAGCCTATTGCACCACTGTAGGATTACACTTGGATTACCCTCACTGTAGTCGGTGAGAGAATCTGAAATGCCTACATAAAAGAAGAAACGGCAAAACTGAATGTGTCCAACTGGTGTATACATTTTAGTATGCATTTGTGCATAGATTCTCAGTACTCCTGCCTTATTTCAAAGAGTGGAATAAAATGACAAACACTAACAATAACAAGCTTTTAGGTTGCCACACCCACATACAAATATGACACCACCCATTTTGCCTAATAGGTACCCCTGGAATGCCTTATCCATCTCTGAACTTTTAAGCCCCCCCCCCTTAATTTACATACTCGCTTACTATCACACTTGCTGAGAAACCTCATTTAGCATTTGATTAGTCTCCGTCCAGCTTTTGAAAAGTTTTATGGGGCTGATCAGAAATGTAATCAGTTCCGTCTTGCGTCCAGTTTTTGGCGGGTATGTTTAGACACAATCATTGTGTGGATTGTGTACAACAGTTAAACATGGGCTTTAATGGTGTACATTGCATTGCTAGTTTGTAAGAAACGCATGCGATGATGAGTATGATGATGATGATGATGATGATATTTGGTAACTAGCTATATGCATTGCAGTGAACAGAAATCTAGGAAAATGTCCAGTATAGCACCCCCCCAGTAATATTGTATCACTGTTTTCTGTGACATAATGCAAACTTGTGTAACAGTTGCTCATTTTTATCCCTAATGAATGAAGAAAGAACTGGAAGTTATGGATCAACTGCTAATACACCTTCAACTCCTTTTCCTGAAAGATTCATGTTAAATATTAGTCAAGGACTACTTCATAGTGATCAGTAACTTGATAACTTTTTCTATTTCTCTCACAAATCATCTGTAAGACTAGAGTAAAATGTATTTTTCATCTCTTCAAGAGAACAGGCCTGTGGAAAGTCCAGCTGTGGAGCTGATCCTGATCGTAACGGAGCCTTTCCAGTGCTTTTAATTTGAATAATTAAATTTTGCTCTCTTTTCTGAAATAACAATGATTAGCAAATAATTAATTCCAATAACTCGACTGGTATTTCCAAACAGCTGTTTAGTTTCGTCTAGCGTAATCATCACTGCCGTCCTCAGCTCTTAAGTGTCGGCTGATATGCAGGTCCAGTTGTTTTGTTTGCGAGTCTGGCACTCGAAATGATTTTCAGCTGCAATCAGATGGCCAGTTATTTGTTTTTCATTCCCTTTATTTCCTTCCTTCCTTTTGTTGTACCATGCTTTAGAGTGATCTAATAAATTTGGTATCAATCTGCTGTCCACCTTGAAAATGCCAGTTTAAGATGTCTCTTCATTTTCCGATGCTTGTATTAAGATTGTAATTACTATTAAAAGAATATTATATTAAGGGTATATACATATTATTTACAGTTTCTAGGTCTGTATGGTTCAAAGGTTTTGTTTCAGATAAAATTTAACTATGAAACCTTGCATTTGTGTCCTCCAGTCTTTTACTCTCGCTTCTGTAGACTTTCCAAGGTAGGAAAAACAGCTATGACAGAGGTATCACTACGAACAATTAGAATAAAGGTTTTCTTCCAGTTTAATCCAACAAATTTCAGCTCAGGAATGTTTTTCTTCTTTGATTAGCACATATTCAAGAGGAGGGAGGCAAGAACAAAAAAGCAGCTGGAACTATGGAAAACCTGTGACATCATTTCTCACAATCTCTGCCGTAATTAATTCAGAGGTGGAAAACAATGCAAGTTCCTCTTAGACAAGATGAGTAGAGCACCAGTGGTCTGACAGCCTAGCGTTTTACTTCTCTCTTGTCTCCTTTTGGTTATCAGGTTTGCACAAATTTGTAAACAAGGAAGCCGCCGTCTCAGACTCTCTTCCTCTCTTTCTTTCAGCTCTTCATCTTTCTCTTCAGAGTCTACTAATCTCCACATACCACTACAAGGTTCAGCCACTATCTTGCTTTGTTGTGTGTCTCCACCTTCCTATCAGCTCCATGAGCAGTTTATTTTTCCCCTTGTTTTCCCACTTGTATCTCAGTATCCACTCAATTAGAGACTTACTGTGTACTACATTGCCCTTTTGCTCCTTTAGATTACAGCTAGTCTGTGTTGCTCTCTCCCTCCCTCCGCTTACCTCCCCTCCTTTTCCCCTAGAAGGAATACATTGTTTTGGTGCTCTTTTGTCCTCAGGAGTTGCTCAACCGTGGCCTACACCATACTAGACTAAAATGTCCTTGTGTAGTTGGTAGCCACCTGCTGGTTAACTTTAGCTTGTTCCAATATTATGACTTAATATTAAAACTGTGAATTCATCTCATATTGTGATTTCTGTCAAGTGCTACTTAATGGCATTTTAACTAACGTTAGCGGCTTCTTGTTCTTCAGAGCCATGTTTTCGTTTTTCTCATTTAAGAGATGGGATTGAAGCTTAGGAGCCTTAAATTAAATGTATGTTTATTTTCACGATAAAAGTAATGCTTTGGTTAACAGTTTAAAAAGGTAGGATCAAATTCAATTACCGATGAGTGATACTAGACGAGAGACCGAGAGCACCGGTTCCTAGATAAACAGTGATTCAGAAATACTGTAGGTGACTAAGAAGTCATTATTGGTATTACAGAAAGCCATAATTTGCCTTTAAAAAACTAAAACTAAATCAAGCTAGGAATCTGGGCCTTATATTGTTAAAAACAGCTTAGCAGCACGTGCTCTCTCACCACAAGGTGGCGTGAACAAACCGCTTGCAGTTCAAGATGATTTCCTAGATATAAGAGATGAATAGTTCATATTAATACATTTCTTAGCTTAGTGTGTGTATCATCTTTAGCATGAATATTATAGTTTTTATTACTATTTGAATTTATTATTACAATATATATACATTTTAATTTTATCTAGTGTTTTAGTAATTTTTTGTGGCTTGTCATTTATATTAGTTTTTGCTTTAAAAATACGTCTATATTTTATTTCAGTTTAATTCGTTATTTTAGTACATGCTTTGAAATAGAATGTTGTTTGTATTGTTAGAATGAAAGTGTTTTGTTTGTTTGTTTGGTAATGCTTATGTCAAGTATAAAAACAAAAGTGTAGTTTCAGTTTTAGGTAATTATAATAATCCTGGTATGGTTAATTTTTTTGTTCCTGTATACACAACACCAAATTTTTATTATTATTTTTTTATTGAGACAACAATAGGGGAATACAACATTTTACAAAAATATGAGCCTTTAAAATAATAAAATTAATTTTTTCTCTTACATTTCTCACCACAACACCAAATGTATAGGACCTGGTGGCCTTGAGTGTTCTTTTTGAAAGAGATTTTTAAGGAATTTGTTGGCATCAGTTATATTTCACCTGTTTTAGAGGAAGACACCACCTTTATATCTGTTACAAGTCAGGGGGGGTGGGGGAGGAACTTGAGGGAATTGTGGGAGGAGTATGTGCCTTTTACTTTCATCGAGCTATGCATGAAAGAAGCCATATGTGTATTATAAACAATGATGTGTGAGAGCACCTGTCAGTCGTCCAGGTGAACTCAGGGAAAACAGCCTAAAGGAGTGATGGCTGGTTTGGATGTGATTCTCTTACTCGTGTTGTCTGTGCTGGTAGGGGTCAGAGAAGTTTCTCTGGCACAGTTAAGCCATGAAGGAGCCATGGCCCCTGGAGACATCATCATTGGAGGTCTTTTCCCCATCCATGAGGCAGTGGAGGCAGTGAACTACACTGGCCCAGACAGCTTCTCTTCTCCTCAGCGTCCAAACTGCAGCAGGTGAGTGTTCATTGACGATTTCTTAATTGAGCATGTATAGACACTACAGTAACCTATTTAGATATGTGGAGGAAAAATTATAGTTTTTATGTTGAGGTTAAACGTCACAGTTAGTGGCATGATGTTACTGGTGTTTTTATTATTTAATATAATATGGAGTATTTCTTAATTCCATTAATTTAAATTTTAATATTTTACTTTAATTTATGGGTGGTAATTCAGGTATCGTTCATATTGTTCAAATTCATATGGACTGTCATGAATTTTTTATTAAAATAAAATGCAATCAAACATGTGGGGTTGATAAGATATTTGAATATATATATATATATATATCTTAAGTATCTTATGCTTACCAAGGCTTCATTTATTTACACTATAAAACAATTATATTAAATACAGTAAAAACAGCACCATTTATAATAACTCTTATATTTTAAAATGTAACGTAGTCCTGTGATGGCAAAGCTGAATTTAAAGCAGCAATTACTCAGTCTTTGTTGCAATATATGGCTCTTTAGAAATCATTCTAATATTCCGTTTTGATGCTCAAGAAACATTTCTTATTATTTATCACAGCATGAAGACCACAGACCATGATTTTTTCAGGATTGTTTGATGAACTGAAAGTTCACAACAGCCTTTATTTGAAATAAATCAAATAGATTGATTATTTGTTAACATTCTAAATGTAATTTCAGTTTAATGTGTCATTGCTGAATTGATGAACAAAAATGTAGAAAATGTTTTTACATTTTTGCTGTTGTTCTTGTTAGATACTACACAAGAGGTTTAAGTCAGGCTCTAGTTATGATTCAAGCTGTGGAAATGGCAAACCAATCCCCCATGTTAAGCAGTTTGAACATAACTCTTGGATATCGCATCTATGACACATGTTCTGATGTGACAACTGCACTTTGGGCCGTCCAAGATCTCACTCGGCCGTTCTCAGACTGTGATTCACCATCAAACTCTTCTCAACCTGTCCAGCCAATAATGGCGGTAATTGGGGCCTCCTCTTCTGAGATCTCCATCGCAATTGCCAGGGAACTCAACCTTCTGCTGATTCCACAGGTAGGATCTCCACCTGAATTTAGCATTCAGAAATTCATAAAAATGTGTGGTCAGCTATGCCATAGAAGAACCATTTGGTTCCATAAAGAACCTTTCAGATCTAAACAGTTCTTAAAAGAACCATTTATTTCTTAGTGTGAATCAGAGAGGTGTGAATAACATAATCTCATCTAAAGACACATTTTTCCACTATTAAAAACCTTTTGTCCAATGGAAAGGTCCTTCATGGAACAATAGATGCCTTTGAAAAACCTTAATGAATTTAACCTAAAAATATATATTGTAGCTTTAATTGCTGTCTGTTCATCTGTTGTACAGATAAGTTATGCGTCTACAGCTACGATTCTGAGTGACAAAAGTCGTTTCCCTACTTTCATGAGGACTGTCCCCAATGATGAGTACCAAACACATGCCATGGTACAACTTCTGAAGGACAATGAATGGACCTGGGTTGGGATTATCATCACAGATGGAGACTATGGACGTTCTGCCATGGAAAGTTTTGTTAAGCACACTGAAAGTGAAGGAATTTGTGTGGCCTTTAAGGTGATACTACCAGACTCACTAGCAGACCAACAAAAATTAAACACTCACATCAACAAGACTCTGGACATCATTGAAAAAAATACTAAGGTTAACGTGGTGGTCTCATTTGCTAAGTCATCTCAAATGAAGTTGCTTTTTCAGGGCATGCTTAGAAGAAATGTTTCAAATAATAAAGTATGGGTGGCCAGCGACAACTGGTCAACTGCTAAAGATATTCTGAAAGATATAAACCAATCAGAAATCGGAAATATACTGGGTTTCACCTTCACAGGTGGAAATGTTACAGCTTTTCATGAGTACCTTAAGGATCTAAAGTTTGAAAGCAAAGCTATGAACAATTCATTCATGAAGGAATTTTTAAAGGATCCTGATACAAGAAATGCTACAAACGCTGTAAATAAACTGGTTAAAAACACATATTCGGACATGGTCTTCAGCATTCAGATGGCAGTCAGTGCTATTGCTAATGCAGTGGCAGAACTATGTGTAAAAAGACAATGCAAGAAACCTACAGCTATCCAGCCTTGGGAGGTAGGCTATACTGAGACACTAGCTGTCAATTTAAAAGGGTTAGTTCACCCCAAAATTAAAATTCTGTCATTAATTACTCACCCTCATGTCGTTCTAAACCCGTAAGACCTTGGTTCATCTTAGGAACACAAACTAAGATATTTTTGATGAAATCTGAGAACTATCTGACCCTCCGTAGACAGCAACACAACTGAAATGTTCCAAGGTCCAGAAACGTAACGTTAGTAAATACATCGTTAAAACAGTCCATGTGGCATGACTCAACGTCAGTTTTGTGATGCCTCGAGAATACTTTTTTTTTTTTGTGCAAAGAAAACAAAAATAACCAAACTTCCTCAACCATTTTTCTCCCCTGAGTTACATCTTCCACCATTTTGGAGATTACTTAAGAACATATTTATTACATGTAAGTTTGGTTATTTTTAAGTTGAGCCACTGATGTCACATGGACTGTTTTACTGATGTATTTAATACGTTTCTGGACCTGGAAACATTTCAGTTATGTTGCTGTCTATGGAGGGTCAGACAGCTCTCTGAGTAAGTAATTAATGACAGTATTTTCATTTTGGGATGAACTAACTCTTTAAGGTTACACTTCATTTTGATAGTCCACTTTACTAACTATAAGTAACTTTGTAACTATGTGTCAACTACATGTCAACTAATTCTCATTAATTTGCAACAACATGTCTACTAACTCTCAGAGTAGACTGTTAGGGTAGGTTTAGGGTTAGTAGAATAAGTTGACATATACTTGCAA
>JAUMHE010000021.1:1123685-1136847 GCA_032359235.1 Enteromius mattozi
TGTCGTGGTGAAAGTGATCCGCTGAATCCAATCCTTCTCACGGCTTTATATGATCAAGTGAGTTCTCAGCTCTTCGTAACGAGACGTAAAGTGCAGCAATCCAGCTCGTGACTGTCAAGACATCAAGATGACATAACATAGCAGAAGGTAAACATAAGGGTTGTTACCTCGATCACCGCCGTTGAAGGACTGAAAGGCTGGGCATTATATACAGGCTGTGAGATTGGCTTCAGGTGGTGCTAGTTAAGATTCAGGTGACTGTGAGTAAGTGTAGCTGGCTGGACTGAGATCAGTGCAGCCCGCTGGTGTGACAATAATGAACTTTATCACAATATGCAAATTTTTTGAAAAGGACCTGTAGATCTCATTGAGCCAAACAATATTTTGCGCTGACAGTCAGTGCTCTGCCCAACAGGAAGTCCACTATTCAGGGCTGTTTAAAAAGTGCATGCTCTGGAATTTCCAAATGTTTGCCTTAAAACTCAGTGAAACTGATCTCAAGACATTGATCCCCTGCATTATTACAATTAATGACAAAAATAATGTTTGGAAATGTAAATTGATATTTCCAACTGACACGCTACCACAAAAGATATGAAATAACCAACTTAAAACCATTTTTTGTTGGTGAAAATACTAGTGACCTAAGACTTTTGCACAGTACTGTATATATATATATATATATATATATATATTTTGTGTGTGTTTGTGTGTCACAGTCTTGATGATTTGGATTAACCCTTTTATTGCTGAATACCCTAAAACCAGACTGTCAATGGGTTACTGTAAATTCCTGATGTCATTGGGGTGGCGGTTATGGCAAGGGCCGTCATCGCTGCTTGCAGCTATATTGTTATTTTTGTTTTCTTTGCACAAAAAAAAGTATTCTTGTAGTGTCGCAAAACTGAAGTTGAGCAACTGATGTCACATGTACGGTTTTACCAATGTATTTACTACGTTTCTGGTCCTGGAAACATATTAGTTATGTTGTTGTCTATGGAGGGTCAGATAGCTCTCTGATTTTAACAAACATATCTTAATTTGTTTACCGGAGATGAACAAAGGTCTTATATGGGTTTGGAACGACATGAGGGTGAGTAATTAATTACATCATTTTAATTTTGGGGTGAACTAACCCTTTAATATACATTTTGTAAGTAATAGATTTGCGTAAGGGAGACTTACACAACTATTGAGAGTACTGGAGAAAATGCTGGTAGTTCAAAGATGAATGAACACACCTAGTACACATGTATCATGTGTCCTCATCTCTCTCTTTCCTTTTTTCTTGCTGTGTCTGTAGAGAGCTGAACATTTTAGAGTTGTATCTAGGCAGATGAGATTCCCATTTCTGATAAAGGAGAATAAAAGACGAAGTGTGAGTTTCTTCTTTCTTCTCTTGTTCTGGTTTCCTCAACCCCTTTTTACACCAAAAGTAGTATTAATATTGCATTATTCGTGTGCAGGAATAGCAGTGACCTGAAATATTTGACAAAGTGTTAGGATTGAAGAAGGCTGCTAATTTAAATGGTGAAATAGGCGTGATTTCTATTTCTTTAAATGTACTATAATATAATGGAGTGCAATAGCCCCCACTCACCATCGCCATCCCACACCAACCCCACCTTCTCTGGTTGTAGCGCAACCCCGCTTCAATAAATTAGTTCTCTGCATGCTCGCAGGGCCCAGAGCTGCTCATTTTACACGCGCGCTCGCACACACTCACTCGAGCCTCATTGATCTGCCCACAGTTCAACTTAATTGGAAACACAGTAACACCATCTACAGACACGTATGCACGCACAAGGAGGAGGTGGAGGGGGGGTTAGAGGGGGGAAAGAGAGAGCGCTCATCCTACATACAGTACTGTACTGGAGATAGTCATTAACACTTTCATGTCATAAAAGACACCCAGACACACAGAGGAAACCTTGAGGTTCAAACCAGAGCTGACAAGGAGAAATGGCACACAGCAGAGCTGTAAGAGCCTCAGGATATTGATCTGTCCAGCGAGCTGACTGTCATGCAGCTAATAGATTCCATCAGCCATATCTGAGAGCTGAAGTCAATGAGGGGTGATCCTATTAACCGGGGATTTGTAAACAGTTGATTTGGAAAAAGCGAAGAAGAGGTTTTCTGATGCTCGGTCAGGCCGGATCAGGGTCAGATCAGGGCTGGCTACCTCTAGATGTAAGGCCATGTCATGGTAGTGTAAGACAACCTGTTAGAATCTCTTTAGGGCCTGGTTTTCACTTGGTGTTAAAGAGATAGCTGTATGACTTTCGTCTGCAGGACGTAAAAAAAAGATACTTAAAAAATGTTGGCGAGCAACGGACAAAATTCCTGATACATTTCTCAAAATATGTTCTTTAATGTACCACAAAAAGACACATATCATAAGTGGTCAGCTGACACAATTTTAATGTACACTTGGCACTAATGTACATTATTAATATACACTAATGTAGACGTACAAATGTTGAGGTAGAGTCTCTGATTTCATAACAAATGAATGAGTATTATTATGAGCTTTGCTCAGATAAATTAAAAATATAAAAACTAAAAGCAGTCATTTCAAATGCCACCAGTGAATTTTGGCATTATTATATTGTAATAAACTCTTAATAAATGTTAAGGTGTCCTTGTTACAGTGTAATTTTACATTTAAGTACTGAATAACATTAATTAACTACATGTACTTATTATATAGTTAGAGTTAGGATTAGAGTTTGGCTTAGGGTTACGTGCATGTAATTATGAATGATTTATTGCTATTATGACAGTAAGTACATGTAACATGTAACAAAGACACCTCAAAAATTTGAAACAAAAAATGAGTTAATCATTTTGAAATGAAAATTATGGATAAAGATTACATGTGTGTTTGTTATAGACTTCATGTCAGTTTTGTTATATACAAAGTAATGCATATTTATACATATAATACATTTTATATAGACTATGTACAATTCCCAAATGTTTTTAAAGGTTAATATTAAGAATAAATGTTGATGATCAAGGTAAATATCATGAATAATGAAAATAACAGTAACGAGCATGCCCAATTATAAATAAAATATTGGCTGTTATCGTTAAATAAAGACATTTGTATTATTTGTCATAACCAATATGATATCAGTATATTGTGCATTGCTGTTTTTTCAATTGAATGGTTATTTAAAACCATAATTAACCAGCAAAGTGTAAACCTTTTGTTTCGTTTAGTGTTTGTTTGGTAAGTGAGCACATGAGCATTTACACTATGAATGCATTGTGGTCACATATTTTTTACCTCCTTCAAATGTGTTTAAAAGTGGTAAAGCTCAATACATTTGTACTGTTTACACTTATATTTAGCATTGTCTACTTGTGATAAGATACCAGGTGTAATTGGGGTCTAGAAGTTCTTCCTACCGTTTCTTGTTTTCCATTTGGAAGAAAAAGACTGCAAAAGAACAGCGGCGCATTTGGCAACAGTGTATTTTCAAGAGTGAAAAATTATTTTTGCAAATAAATAGATCTGTGTCGTGCTTCTGCTAGGAGACAGCCTAACTCACGCCAGGGTTCAATAATTAATTCCTGTGTTGAGAGTTTCAGAGACGTGCTGATTGGGCTGATTTTCTCTTCTTCTTTTCCTCTTTTTTTCTCCGTCTCTGTTATGATACAAAGGAGGCCGTTTGAAGTAATTTGTCCCAGAGAGAGTGGCTTGGAATACCATACAAGCTTTGATTTAGCAAAGCAAATTTAATTTTGTTTGCTTTATGCAAACCAGCCAGGACCGAAGGGGCTTTCTCTGATTTGGCTTTGGGGTGGGGGAGGTATCCGGTTCTAATGCGAGCGTGAGAGGAGCATGTTCACGAACGGATTCGGTATCTAATATAGCACGCGGTTCAAAAGTACAGCGCCCATCCCCCTCTTCCACGCCTTGAAATAATTGTCTGTGTTGTCTTATTTTTGTAAGTTTCATCCTAATAACGAAAGCAATTCCAGCTTCTTTTGTTTTGCTTTTGGAGAACTGCCTGATTTGAATGTTTCCTAATATGCTTAGCTAATCTTACGGTTGTGTGTCTAGCTGTGGTTATGGATCTATTGGGCACGGTTCACAAACCTTTACGACTGCTCTCTACGTGCTATTGTTTTCTAGCCCATATAGCAAAGCTTTCTCTTCAGGGTCAAACCGTCTACTGTTTTCGAATTGTCTCGTTCAGCACGGTACAACCAGCCACTCAGGTTGGATTCTCGGTAACAGCCCTTAATAACGGCGGTTTTATAATGAAAAGGACGAAAACCATCCCCAAGGTCACAACCTAAAAACATTGTATCTACAGCACTCATTCCTACATACTTTTGCTGTACCATATACTTAATAGCGTTTTAGTCTGCGGTTTGTACCTGAACAGGGGGGAAAATACGATGTAGAAAATGGGTGGTCCACTTTTGTTGAAAGACTGTTCAAGAAATAATGAGTGAATAAAGCAAAAGCCCATTTTTTACCATTTTATATATATAAATATAGAGAGAAACCTCTTCTTGACTAGCCTCCATTCTTTTGTTATACAAAACTTATCCAATATCTTTCAAGCTCTCTCCGCAGTTTAAAGGTCTTAATTGGATTCCATCAATATATTGCTTGACACGACCTCGGGTCCGCCACATTCCCTCTCTACTCTGCGGAGGGAAGCCGTCTCATTCATTCCGTCAGGCTTTGTAATGCCGTGAATATTCTTGCTTAAATTGACGGTTTTCAGAGCTATTATTTAAGCCTGATTGGACTGCAAAAGCATGTTTTAAATGAAGTGAATGTCAAGAAAGAAAGAAAGAGAGAAAATAGCATGTTACCTCTACACACGGGTCCGTATAAAGTATCTCGCTCTCTGTAGGCCGACTCGAGTGTAAAACTTTGTAAGTATATGTATGAAAGGTACAAATGACTAGGTTATTAAAATAGAATTAGGCTGCCAGGCTTTGAGTAACAGTCAGCCCTGTCGTTCTCTCACTCTCGTTCTTTCTTTGTTCCATGGCTATTGACGGGCATGGAGAGGCGTTTGAATGCCAAGACAGCAGTCACTGTGCCTGACCCTGACCCAATAAAAGGAGCAGACTATCACATCCATGACAGGTACAATGCATCTAATCCACTCTACAGAATATTGAACAATTAGATCTCCTGTACAGTGGGTGGTATTGAAATATCAGCAGGCTATTTACAGTACTTGATGTTAACAGATGCCTTAGCCAGAGTGACTTCTAGATGGAGTGACAGTTAATCTTAACTTGATTTGGCCTTGGTTTACCAGCTCAGGTCTTTATTAGTGGCCTACCCTATTAGGTGTTGCATGCTTATAAGCTGTGTTGTGTCTATAATGGTGATCCAATCTCTGCCATTTTCACTGTGGGTTGTATAGGATCCGAATCCTAAAACCATAAACTTGCAGTGTAAGAGTTTACTTTTTGTTTATCAGGTTACAAACACTTCATCAACCTTCAAATTAAATATGATTTTAATGCTTTCAGTGGTCAAAATACTTTCTAGTACCAACCACTTCTTTCAGATTCTAATTTAGAATGTTAACAGTTACTCACACATACATCTGAAACTGAAGTCATGTGATACAGTGTGTGTGTGGATACAAAAAAATACACTCTTAGAATGCAAAAACATCATTATCATTTATAGCTCTAACGGAGTGTAAAAGACTGAAACCATTAGTGAAAATTTTTTCATTTTGCATTTTTTAAACAATAAGTTATACATTATATTTCTATTTCTATTTCTAATCTTAAAATGAAAATTGAGTAGAAAATATATTTTTTTAAAAATTATATTCTTGACACTTCACTTACTAACTGGCAAATTCAATTTGATAATTTCTTGGTTTGTCATCATTTTGCTTTATTAAGGTTGTTTAAAACATGAAGGTCATTTTCTGTACAACGATTTAAGAACAGTCAATCTTGATATTCAGTGGAACAAGATCTCACTGTCTGTACAAAACCTCACATGATCCATGTTATAAAATTGCTTACATTTGATTATCAACCTAGAAATATTTTAAAATAATTAAAATGACTTTATCTGAAGCCTATTGCCATATTTATTTCCCACATTTTTAAATATGGCTTTTGAACCCAACTGTATATTCTGATGCAAAGGTGGCCTTTTTTTTTATATATTTTGATATTGTGTATGATTTTTTGCTACTTTTTTGTAACGTTTGGCATTACAAGGGCATGTGAGCACATTCAAGCACATTTACTCACTTTGATTTACTATAGTTAGAGAATAGCCTGAGCTCTCGTGTAACGTAGGCTTCAAAGAAATCAAAATGAAGGGCGTTTTAAGCGCACGTTCCTCAAGGCATCACATAAACACTTTTACAGCAGTTTTACAGTGCTTTTACAATGTCACGCTGTCAAGACGCCGGGTTTTTGTCGCCATGCTTTTTCCTCCAGCAGACAGTGAATGATTTTGTCTTTCTTTTACTCGCTCCCTCATTTTTTCTACATACAGAATCATATAATAGAATCCCCAGTAATCACGGTGTGGGGTTGAAATAATAGATTAATCAGATTAGGATGATTCCGAACAAACAGCGCTTTTCCTGAACTGTATCGATGTTGTCTGATGTAGCGGGGGGCTGCTAATGCCTCGATCACATAGCTTTCCCATGCAGATTGCGCTAATTATATGGAGGTGATAATGTCATGGATACACGCTCGCAGTCTAGCGGCAGGATATAAGACGTTTTATCAGGCCCGTTCAGGATGGATGATGGAGGATTGGAAATTGCTGGTGCAATTAAAGTGATGTAGAAGTACGCGACGGGTCATTTTCTGCCAAATTATCAAATACCTGTATAGCAAGAGTGTGAAATATTGGATTCTGTTTGGCTGATTTTAACTTAGTAGTTAAGGATAAGTGGCCTTTGATTGGTTGAGACGCGATAAAGGGCTAATTTTGCACTCAGCTGATAGCAATCTGGGTGATGAGATTAAGGGGGAACTTAAAATAGCCTGACAAAAAATATGCTAGTGGGTTAGCCGTGTTTATACATTTGGGCTGTTGCCTGGCTGAAGGACAGATGGCTCAGCTACAAGGAGGGGCACGGCGACTGCGAGGCGTGACAATTTGTTAAAAAAGAAAAAAACTAATGGCTGCGTATCCCAGCATCCCTTGTGTGTACGTGTGTGTTTGTGACCTCAGAGGAGAGTGTGTTCCAAAGGCGTTGATGTGGAGGGGCGAACTCCTAGCTCCCATCTCCCTGCGACTATAAACACGTCAGCCGACACACGCCGCTGCAATCTGGAACCAGATTTACTGCCCAGGAAATATGGCAGCCTTTTTATTGGTCCAAATACTTGTCACTCATAATTTATTGGCTGTTGCTAGGCCTGCTGTGATGTCAGTGAATCGTCCCTGCCAAGAACATGAGAAAAAGAGAGCGAGCGAGGGAGAGAGTATCTGTTTCATTCATGAAGGGCTTAGGGTTTTGTCAATGTCATAGTTCTTTTCTGATCGCACACACTCATCCACATCATTTCATTTCCTCAAATCTTTATTCCCTTCACTACAGTGGCATGTGGTAAGCTTCTGAAATCATAAGGCCAAGTCTTCTTTCTGCATTCTGATTTTTTAGTCCAATTCTGGCTCCATTTGGGGAAAAAAGTGTATTTTGTTGATTGAGTGTTATCGTTAGGACTGTGAAATGTAACGCAAACAATTCCATTAGTACTTTAGCTACATGTTGTCAACAAGTCAGTAACTCATTTAAAGCTCAAAGCTGCAAGCTGTATGTGTTTGATTCACTAAAAAGAACTGATTCATTAGAATTGTTCATTTGGGGATCAGACTATGCTGGTTGTGCTGTATGCTTTCGATTACTTAAAATTAATCAGTTAGAGTCGGTCATTTTGGAGGTTGAATTATACTCAGTAGAGTCTTTTTTTCGGGACTTGAACTGAACTGGTTGTACTAGATGTATTTGATCCATTGGAATCATTTTTTAAGAGTCAGTGTACTATTCAGTAATAAGAACCAGTTCAACCAGAGGCACTGCTTCGTGTCACATGAATTTTTTTTGCCTGAATTTAATTATTATTATTATTATACTGCCTCCACACTGCCTCCCATATACCTCCACAGACAAAATGACGCTAAAGCATTTCATATTCAGACTGGACAGAGAGAGATGCCAAAATACAGTCACTTTTTCAGCAGATGAAAAACAAAGACATGCACACAAGGCCCAGTTACATCTCTTTCTTGACCTAGAAACTAAAGAATGTAAAGCGGTGGAAAGAACAGCACGTACAAACAAGCTTAATTTCATTTAATCACTTTTGATAGAATAGGTGAAACCACAGCAATTATGGTGTCAGAAGTGTGCAGAAATTGGAGAAAAGAAAAGATCAAAGCAGCCTGTCCTTTCTTGAAAAGACAAAATGAATATCAAGGAGAATGTGAGAGCAGTGGGGTGGGATATTTAGAGAAAGAAAAAAAAGGCAGATAAAAAATGAAGTGAAATGCCAATGACTCTTTTGAAAAATGATGCACGATTTATGAAGGACTATTAAAATGTTTATATTTACAGCATTTTGTTCTGTATCAAAATAATTAATTGCCACCGTTTGCAAATTAAACGTACATTACAACGTAATTAAGAAAGCAAATGAGTCCAAGCTTCCCTAAAGCATCCAGAGAGAGAGAGAGCGAGAGCTTGAGAGCGAGAGAGATAGATAATGTACATTTTAAATGTGTGGTTGAGTTAAATAGTTGCAATACATTATCTTATTAGATGTATGTTATTGTTTTGAGGCTTCGGTTCAGTGTGTTGTTATGGATCATCTGGGTCAGGCTGGTATTAATGATACCACTTTGTATTTCACACCAATCCTCTTTACCCTTGAATTGCATCAGATATTTCATGTGAAGTATTTCAGACGTTGACCCTGATCTTCTCTTGATCTATAGGTGCTTCCCGTTATAATACAAACAAGTCAATACGCAACACTTCAAACAGACGCTGAATTTTCCTGGCACGCTCACTCTCAGCCGCTGAAGCAGTATTGGGAATGATGTCTATATCGCAGCCAAACTGCGACCCATAAAGTATAATTTTTTGTCATAACCTTCCCTCTTTAGAGAGAAAACAGATATAAAAGTATATAGCGTGTGCTTTACTGTCACCCCTTCACCTTGCCTGGCAGCTGCACGCGCTGCTGATGGATGCCCCGCATCGCCTACCTTTTAATTGCTCGTAAATTTTTGATCCAGTAAAACGCTGCATTCTTGGAGCACAGCAGCTCTAGGAGAAGCAGAGAGTAAAACCAATACAATAGAGAAAAAGCAAGAGAGGCAAGATTGTTTTTCAGCAGTGAAGGACAGTCAGCTGACTCACTTTGCTTGTTCAAAGAACATTATATGCAGGTGCTTAAATGTATCACTCCGCAAGACAAATACCAGTTATACATTTTTTCAATGCCATCAGCAGCTGCTTCTGTTTAATGCAAATTATTAGACATAAAATGCTGCTGTAACTAAATAAAATAATCTGAGCACAGACTAATTTGTCACAGGGTGAATGGAAAGATTTTGTTTGCAAGAATGTTCGAGGTGGTCCATAATTTTAACAAAAAAATAAATAAAATCATAACATTTAAAAAAATGTGAATATTGTAAAAAAGTCCATTTTGTTCTTTGTAAGTCATTTTTAAAAAGTAACACTTTCATATATTGTCGATTCATTATGTAAAGTAAAACATTTCAAAAGTTTTTGTTTTTATTTTGACTAGTGTATTTTTGATTAGTGCTCATTAGTATCATTTGTTCTTTGAAACTACATTATTCAGGAAGACTTCTGACTTGGCAATGGTTCAGAAGACAATCACTGACACCCTCCACAAAGAGGGTAAGTCACAGAAGGTCATTACTGAAAAGGGTTGCTGTTTACAAAGTACTGTATCTGCATACAAAGTTGACTGGAAGGAAGAAATTGTGTAGGTGCACAAGCAACAGGGATGAACACAAGCAAGCCTGAGAATACTGTCAAGCAAAGCTGATTCAAACACCTGGGAGAGTTTCACAAGGAGTATACTAAAAGTGGAGTCAGTGCATCAAGAGTCACCACCACGTTCAGGATTTTTGGCTTCCTAGCTGTAAGTTACATTTTTTTTTTTTAGTGTTTTACTTTTCATGTAATGAATTTAGAATGTATGAAAGTTTCACTTTTTGAAGTAAGTTCATGATGTTCAAATATTTTGAGATGCACCTGTAGAGCTGTCAAAGTTGCTTGTAAAACCAGCTATGTGATAAAATATTGTTTGATTGTTATCATTTATATAAATTTATAGTATTGTTATCATACGATTAAATCTGAGTCATAAATGTCTTGCTTCAGGTTTGTACATCTAATGTTGGTTTAATAGTGGGTGGGAAAAAAAAAAAAAAAATATATATATATATATATATATAGATAGATATATATAAAAAGTTAATATAAAGTCAATATTTCAGTTATTTCAGCAGATATTGTGTTTATATTGTCACTAATGTTCACACAGTATAAATTGGTCTTTATGGCTGTACATACAGTAGCTATATTGCAAGCTACATTTAAAGCAAAATATTTTTTACAAAATGACAAAAAAAAAAAAAAAAAAAAATTAAGTGGCATAAATGTGTTTACATTGGAGTCACGTTTGCTAGATTACAGTAGATTGATGTATTTCCATCAGTTCCATTATATAGTGCTGCAGTAATGAGGTATTTTGTACGCCAACCTGGAAGTTAGCATCGCTTTGGTTCCCTCAACAAAAACCCAATAGTATTTTTTTTTTAATTATTGCAGAAAATAAGCTTTGTGACAAGCAAACTCTAACAATTTTTCTTTTTAATTATGACACCTTAAAATCCATTGACTCCAGGATGATTTTACCAGAAGTTATAAAATGCAAACTTGTTTTTGGGTTTTGGCCTAGAAAAATACATCATCCCAGTTGCATTCTATTTCACCAAGCTACAAACATTTATTTATAATTTCACTGTTGTGGGCAGCACTTTGTCTAATGGTTCACATGGGTGTCCAATTTGTCTAATTTGAGTTATAGTACATTTATTGTAGCCATTTTGCAATTTTATTCAGAGAGATAAATGCTACAAACCAGATATGAACCCACATGAGCAATATAGTGTGTTATATCAGGCACACATGCTAACCACTTTTCCATAGACTCCAGCACATTCAGCACTTTAGGCAGAAACTAAGTAGTGAACTAGTAATGTAAAGTAAATGAACTAGCCCTCATACTTCTCTAACTTCCTTTCATCATTGCTCTCTGTCTCTTGTTCTCTCTCCCCCGCAGCAAGAACGTTCCTTCTCATCAGTCAGGACTCCAGTGGAGATTTGTGAGGGTATGAGAGTATAAACACATCCTCACTGATCAGAGACCAGCTCGTCCTGCTCTTGGACACTTCCAGACCGGCCCTCACACAGCTGTGACTGACTGTGAGTCAGAGGGTACACACAACAACAGCGCAGCGTCTCACACACACACGCTGACCAGCGGCCTGACAGAGAGTGAATGAGATGGGTTAGTGTAATCAACCCCAGTAATGTCACCCCCAATTACTCATTCTCTTAAAAGGCTATTAAAACATAATTGCCGAACGATTTACATCCCTGTTAATGCAGCCACGGATAATTTATTATTTTCCATAAGCCTTTCTTTTTTATGCAGACAAAAAGAGAGAGGGAGAGACCGTGCGAAGAAGAATAATATCCTGAGTCAGTGGGGAAAGGGATGTTGGTTGCAAAGTAAAGTCATTTAAAACCCACACAAATGCCTCCAGGTTAGTTAATAATAAACAAAACAGTAATATACTGTATGCTAGTGGACAAGATAATATTCAGGTTGAAGAGAGCCCAGTATTATTGTGTGACTCCTGTTTGTATTGCCATAGGAGATTTAGTCCACCATAGACAAGCAACCTGATTTATAAAATGTACGTACCAGTGCATTTGTTTTTAAATTCCACGGATTTCATCCTGTGTCAAGCATGAGGAAAAAATGAGGATTTATAAAGGCAAAATTGATGTGGAAATGTTGTTAGGCGTACACCAACTGATTAGCATGCATGCTTTTTGCTGTCGTATAATTGAAATGATAAAAAATAAATAATTCAGTATTAAAATGTGAACGTAAATTGAGAAATCGCAATATTCTTTAATACATATAAGCAAATAGGCAACTGCTTTGTGATAATTATGTCACTGAAATTATTATTTCCTGAAAAAAAAAAGAAAAGAGAATTATAAATGTATACACTACCAGTCAAAAGTTTGGAAACAGTAAGAGTTTTAATATTTTTCAAAGATATTTCTTATGTTCATCAAGGCGGCATTTATTTGATCAAAAGTACAGGAAAAAATTTAAGACTGTGAAATATTATTGCGATTTTTAATATACATTCAAATATAATTTATTCAGCATCATTACTTCCGTCTTCAGTGTCACATGATCCTTCAGAAATCATTCTAATATTCTGATTTATTATCAGTGCTGGAAACTGTTGTGCTGCTTAATATTTTTGTAACCTGTGATAGTTTTTATTTATTTATTTTATATATTTTATTATTTTTTTTTTTATAGAAATTAAAACTTTTGTTTAGCTAGGATGTGTTAAAATGACAAGAAGAGATGGCAAAGAGTTTTAGAAAAGATTTATATTTTTATTCTTTAAAGAATCCTTTGATAAAAGTATTGCAGTTTCCAAAAAAAATATTTGCCAAAACTTTGCCAACATTGATCATTCTAATAATAAATCAGCATATTAGAATGATTTCTGAAGGATCATGTGACACTTTAGACTAGAGTAATGTCTGATGGAAATTAAGCTTTGCATCACAGAAATAAATTATATTTTAAAGTATATTAAAATAGAAAGCCATTTTTTCAAATAGTAAAAATATTTCACAATATTGCTTTTTTTCAGTATTTTTTATCAAATAAATGCAGCCTGGATGAACATAAGAAACATCTTTAAAAAATATTACAAATCTTACTGTTTCCAAACTTTTGACTGGTGGTATATATATATATATATATATATATACATACATACAGTATATATACATATATATTCAACTCCAAAAATACATATTTG
>JAUMHE010000021.1:1146837-1159856 GCA_032359235.1 Enteromius mattozi
TATTACAATATAAAAAAATAATAAAAAAATATTAAATTAAGAAATATTTCTAAAGCTCCAAATCACATTAGAATGACATTAGCCTGACCTTTCACACTTTTGAATGTGTCTAAATATTTTCAGTCAAAAAATCTGTAGAGCTTACTTAAAGTTCCTTTTCGGGAACTTCGAGCTGCGTCATGACGCTTTGGGAACGCCCCTGAGTGACCACGCTCTGAATCTGCTCACGCTAAAACAAGTCGTGTCACAAATCAGGTCCGAGGACTGGTTTGTCACGATAGATCTAAAAGACGCGTACTTCCACGTGTCCATTCATCCTTCTCACAGGAAGTTCCTGATGTTTGCTTTCGGGGCCATCGGGTGCTTCCCTTCGGTCTAGTACTCTCGCCCCACACGTTTACAAAATTAGTAGATGCAGCTCTAGCTCCGTTGCGGCTTCAGGGCATCCGCATTATAAACTACATCGACGACTGGCTGATTTTAGCGCAGTCGAAGAGCGAAGTGATCAAACATCGAGATGTAGTCCTCGCTCACATGAAACGTCTGGGGTTGAGACTGAACGGCAAGAAAAGTGTGCTTTCTCCGGTACAGAGGACCACTTATTTAGGCGTGGTATGGAATTCGATCACGATGCAGGCACGAATGTCTCTTGCTCGAGTAGATTTGATTCTGAAGTCAGTCAAGAGAGTGAAAGAAGGCCGATCACTCACTGTCAAGCAGTTTCAGAGATTGCTGGGTTTGATGGCAGCTGCGTTCAACGTGATACGTGAGATCATCATGTGTTAGTGCACGCCGACAACATAGCAGTGGTCTCTTATATCAGCCATCAGGGGGGTCTGTCTTCTCGGCCAATTGCCCTCTGGTTTTCTCTACCTCCTCCAGCTCCCCTGGGACTGGACGTTATGGTACAGACCTGGCCGAGGCTGCGTCTGTACGCCTTTCCCCCGATCACTCTGCTCCCGGGAGTTCTGATGAGAGTTCGACTACTGTTAGTAGCCCCATTCTGGCCGGGCCGAGTGTGGTTCTCGGACCTGATAGATCTCCTAGACGGCCCTCCATGGGAGATTCCCGTCAGGAGGAATTTCCTTTCACAGGCAGGAGGCACCATCTTTTACCCCCGCCCGGAGTTGTGGAAGCTGTGGGTGTGGCCCCTGAGAGGGCACAACTCATAGCTTTGGGTCTCCCAGCTGATGTGGTAGAGACCGTCCTCCAATCCAGAGCTCCCTCAACGAGGAAAGTGTACTACCTGAAGTGGAAGTTCTTCACTTCATGGTGCAGTATTCCCCAGCAGGACCCTGTCAACTGCCCAGTCAGTACAGTTCTTGAGTATCTGCAGGCTAGAATTTCTGCAGGGGTATCCCACGCCACATTGAAGGTGCATGCGGTGGCCTTATCAGCCTACCACTCACCGTTCGATGGCAAGTCAGTTGGTAGACACCTCCTGATAGTACACTTCCTCCGCGGTGCATTAAGGTTGAGACCGCCAGTACATTCTCGTGTCCCCACGTAGGACCTGGCTGTGGTGCTAGAGGCTCTGTGCAGACCGCCCTTCGAGCCCATAGAGGAGATTTCTGATCACCATCTCACTCTCAAGACTATGTTCTTGTTAGCGATCACTTCTCTTTAGAGAGTAGGAGACCTTCAGGCCTTTTTAGTCGCCCCATCTTATTTAGACCCTCGAGCGGGTTACACAGCGAAGGCCCCTACTACCACTGCACCACGGCCAATCGACCTACAGGCGTTTCATCCTCCTCTCTTTTGGGATCCTGACTAGAAGAAGCTGAATTGTATGTGTCCTGTGCGAGCACTGGACATGCGCGTTCACAAGGCAGCCTTGTGGAGAAAGTCGGACCAATTGTGCGTTGTGTGCGTTGGTCCACCTAGGAGAGGTCAGCCTGCTCCTAAGCAGACCATCAGTTGGTGGATTGTCAAAACAACCACAACTTGTTATGAGTCCTCTGACCTCTCCTCGCCGATGGGAATCAGAGCTCACTCCACAAGGGGTATGGCGGCCTCAAATGCCTATTCTGCAGGTGTCCCAGTTTCGGACATCTATAACACTGCGGGTTGGTCCACCCCTCTACCTTCATCCGGTTCTACGGCCTAGACGTTGGTATGACTCCAGGGTCATAAGTCCTCTCGTCCTAAATAAACACCTGACTCTTTAATCTACAGTGCCTTCATCGACTCTCTAAGGATGTGTCTGAGCAGCCACTCAACACAACACTCACGTTCCCTTAAACTCAAACAAATTGTATTCTTTAGCATATAAATGGGATCATGGACGGGCTGTTAGCAGCGTGAGTGAAATCTGACCACATGCTGTTAAGCAAACTGGAATCCAGTCATGGTCAATGCAAACCTCCTTGAAAGGAGAATAATCTGTTGTTTTGTCTATATATTGAAGACTATATGCAAAGACGCAATGCTGGTTTGAATCTCCAACTATTTTTTGAGAAACAAATACTCAAAGTGAGCACTATAGTTGCAATATTCAGTAACACAATCTTCAAACAGCATAATGCTTCACGAAGAGCTGATTCTCCTGACAAAGACCTCTCTATGGAACCAGTGTATCACACAACCATGAGCAGAAATATCATGCAAGTGACTCTGACAAACATTCATGCAATAATTTATGGGTTCTGCTAGATATGAAATGTGTCATACATTTTAGCCATAGCAATGTCAGATCAGCTAGTGCACATGCAACCGACAAAGAGAAGTGGCTCTATTTTAGAAGACAAGAGTTTGATTCCCCCCACTCTGCGTCTATCATTTTGTGTCACGTGTTCTGATAAAATAAAATAAAATAAATAATTTCAAAAATAAATTACTTCTATTGAGAGGGAGCTCATGATGATCATTGTAGAGCACATTTTCTAAGCTGGAGGGTGGAGACCGCAGTCTAAAGCAATGAGATCACCTTTCTCTGTTCAGACTTGACAGGGAACCTCACAGGATGCTGATGTGAGCCTACATTGTGGAACTTAAAAGACTGACCCGTTGCTTGAGTCTCTGGGAAAAAATAAGCAAGACTGAAAGGTGATTTAAAGACATGATGTGGTATTGAACAGGAATTAGAAAACAGAAAAAAGGGCAAAATACTTGAATGTAGATGATGTATCATATATAAAGTCAGTTTTTGCATCTCAATGCCTTTTTTTCTTATTCCAACAGTCACTGAAGTCTACACACAACAGTATTGTTTGGTGACCAAAGTAACTATTCTAAAGAGACGCACATATGAAGTGAAGGGTGAATGAACACAAAACCTTTACGTTTGCAAGAGTCCATGACAAATAAGGACAAAGAAAAGAAATTAAAAGATAAAGCAACTCTACAACATATGTAGGTTAAAAAAATCATGAATATCAGAATATTTTCATAGGGTTACTTACAGTAATTTGAACTGAACAAAAATAAAGAGATCAAAAATATATTTTTTAACTATAGAAATTTATTGACAAAGTCAAGGTTAAAGCTAAAAAGGAGACAGCTGTGGCTACTGAGCATGCGCACATCAATATAGCATAATTTTTGTCCCACTGTACAGCAATAATTCATATTTTTACATTATTGTAAGGTGTAGGTTTATGGTTGGGGTAAACGTCAATAAAACGTTAAGAAAACACAAATTTAATTAATTGTTAGTTTTGGTCTGAGTTGCATCCCTTCTAGCCACAGTCAATTTCTTGTTCTCTTGTAAAATTGCTTCCTACACATTAATTTGGCAATACAAGTTTTTTAATTTTTTTTAATAGTCGCAAAAAAATAAGAAAGTCGGGTTTTATCTATTTTATCTAATTTGTGATTGTTTGAATAGCTACAGACAAAAAAGGAGCGTGACGTCACCGACCCAAACAAGAATCTGCATACATGTGCAACTTTAAAGGCGTTCTTTTGACTGGCAGACCCCCTGCTCGCGTGTTTGCAACATCATGTACACCGACACAAGTGCCAAGTGATGTGGGAACGGAACCGAACCACAATAAAGCCGCCGCTGCGCTATTATGCTGTCAGTGGAACGAATCGGCGGAGAGCCCCTTTGAATTCTGGATATAAGCGACTCTTTGAAATGTCAAATAAAGATTTATTCAAATCCCACGATTCATTAAGATTAAGTGGTGAACGCTCTCTCAACTTCACTTTCTCCGCTCCATCTTTGCAGAGCATGATTGTCCCTCCCCTATACCAAACTCTTTGTGAAAATCTTGTTGGGATTTTTTTCCTCCCTTTCCCTTAAACGTCAAGTGTAATTCATACCAAGGGCTTCGTCTCTGAGCTCTCCCTGTCTTGAAGGTGGAGCAGACATGAAAAGAAACGGACTATCAGTCCATCCAGCAGAAAGCCCTCTGAGATGAAGTAACTTTTAGACGGTTCTTGCTTAAATGACAAGCATCTGTTTGCGGATTGAACATCTCCATCAATCGAATGATAGCAGGTATGGCGCATTTCACCTTCAGAGAGAGTTATCATTGCTGCTATTTATTTATTTATATAATTATACAAATTTATACAAATACATGACGTTGAAACACTTTTCTGCATCATTTTAGCCTTTGGGAAAATAATGTGTCGTGATCTTTGGAGCATCTCAAGTATAGTCACTGATTGAAAAAAGCTTCTATTAAAGATGTGTTGAAAGTTTCTTCATGAAAGTTTTGGGAGTTAAAAATGCACTGAATACTTTAAATATAACGTCAGTAATAAAAATTAATGAAAAAATGTATTTTAATACCAAGCCTTGCAAAAGAATCCGCATCCGAGTTTATTTATTTATGTATTTATTTTGTATTTGTATTTGTATTTTGTGTGTGTAAAGTCTGGTTTTCATAGTAATTTTGTGCAAAGGAGATTATTACTTATAACTGTCAATACAAATATTCATGTATCCATAAACGATTGAAAGACATGCACTGAAAGATCTGGCAACTTTGAATGAATTAAGTGTCAAATTTAATTGTAAATGGGACCATTAGCGCCACCGTTTGGTTGATGAAGCTGGTTGAAAAGTTTGCAAATGTGCAAGACTGAAATTTCTGTGCCTTGTAATGGAAAATTGGGGGTGATGCTGACATGGAGGGGAATTTTCTACATTTAGCACTACAGCCAGTTTTTCACCACTAATCTAAGCATCTCAAGATCTTTTAGAGCAAGGCAGATGTATCTATTACAGAAAAGCCTTTGGAAATGTCATTGGAAATGTCATAGCGATATGATGGAGGAATGTCAGATTGCAGATGTTCATTTTAGCAAGAGAGCTGTTGATAGAGAGATCAGACCTCATGTCAGACTGAGTCTGTCTGTTTTACATACTTTTTAAAGCTCAAGCTGTCTGCACACTTCACATCATTGTCTTACTGGAACATCTTTGGACTTTTGTAAGTGTTTCGCTTCTCATGGTCCTCTCCAGTAGGGATACATCTGATGTGTCATTGCCTGGATCCATAACTTCCCCGCACACATTCTTGCACAGATTTTCCCCTCACACTTTCACTGAGGCCACACAGCGCCGTCTTTACAGATTGATTCTCACAGACAGAGCGGCTAATGTAGATAATCCACATCGACGGCATGTCACAGTGAAGTGTGAGGTGAGAGGAGAGGGATTTCAGCTCCTCAGGGAAAGTAGTGAAGCAAGCATGCAGCAGCAATCTATATTCCAACCCACTCTCTCCACCCCTCAACTGACTACTGATTAGAAAATGTTTCTGCAGTCAAATGTTTTTCTTGGGTGCTCAGCAATCTAACATATGATGAATGAGAGAGAGTAGTGGGTGTGAAACACTTGGCGTTGTGGTTTGCCTTTTTTTTTTTTTTGGTTCTTTGTGTGACTGGATAAACATTCTGCTGTGTTGCACTTATACAAAGACTAGCCTATAGAATATTTTATTGAATTTAGGCTTATAACTGTTTTGCTAATTGATGCTTTTTTGACATGGGATAAAAAAGGCAATTGTGACTTTGTGTATTACAATTCATACTTTTTTCTTGCAATTTTAACATTGTTTAATTCTGCAGTTCTAAAAAGAAAGCTGGATTAGTGGGATATTAAAAAAGTAGCAATTACGTTCTATTTTCTATGCTGCAGCGAAATGAAAAATAGAATCGCAAGATGTAAGCACAGAATAATGAAATTCAGGAACTGCAAGGAAAGAATTCTGAATTGTGAGATAAAAAGTCGCAATTACTTTTTTCCCCACATGGTGGAAAACTAATTGCAACAGTGCTAATATTGCTCTTCCTTTAAGATTTAATTGGTTGCATGTTTGCGTTTTTGTCTTCACTTGCTTTGAAAAAGTGTCTACTATTTACACTTATTACATGGCTCTCTGGAATGCATTATCCTTGCAATTCTGTATCAGTTAACACATCCAGGTAACTGAAACTAGCACTATTTTAATGTATCATATCAGGTTTTGTAGTGATCCCTTCAAATAAACACAAATGCCAATATCTTGTCTCTTAGTTATTGATTGTGAAGCAACTCCAGGGGACATTTTTTATATATATAATATTGTTGCAGTTTTCACCTTGTTGCAAGGCCATGTTTTGTATAACGTAGTTGAATTAAGTTTTTCCCCTTTACTAGTTAGTAGCTATGTATTAATCTGAAGTAAGCTGGTCATTATTGCTAAATAAACCTGTCCCCCTAATCAGAGTCCTGAAGGATCACTTAAAGGGTTTCTCGTTGATATGGAAAACCTGAAAATAACAAAAATAAAATTGTGATTTCCTGGTATGGAAACATAATGGAAATGTATAAAATATTTATAAATTCATTGAAAATGTATAATTCATATTTATGCTCAGGTCAGTGCAGTCTCTATTATGCATTTGAAAATCCTTGTCCTGCAATCATGAATGCCTGCAAAAGTCATGGAAATACAGTGGGAACCTTGGTATCCATTTAAAATCACTGCTTTGTTCCCATTATTTATGTGCATGATTTCTATGGTGCGTGATTCCATGCGTGACCTGCGTGGGAGAGTCAAGCATCTTTTCATCACACTGCAAACTGATGGTCTGGTGGAAAAATAAAATGCACCCATATCAAAATAAAAAATTCCCAGTTAGAGCTGTACCAGACACATAAATAAAATGCAGAAGTAGGCTGCTGACCGCTTTGTGCATTGACTGTTTGTGTGGGTGCATATGTGTTTAGATTATCATATCATTTTCTACTCTGATTTACTGGTAACAGTACCAATTGCATTACCATCCGCAGAACCCCGGTATATACTTAATACTAACATTTAGCAAGACAGTAGGAAACATTTCCAAACCACTGACGCAAAATACTCAAGTCAGTGCCAACAGGGTCAATATTCATACAGTCCCCGCCACAAACCTCCAGTCTCCACAGGCAGCATCATTTTCCTCTAATGGCAGATATTTTCTATCATCCGGTGTCGTTTAGGGACTAGTTTTGCGAGCAAATTTTGGAGGCAATATTTGACTTATTTGTTTAGTCTCTAAAGCTAATGCAGCAAATCTGGCTTTCTGTAATTTGAACTATTTCTTTAGTAATAACATTTTATTGTGTCTTAAAAGCAGTTTTGTTTCAGAATCTCTGTGGATACTGTTGTTGACTTAACAGGTACATTAGGATTTGATTTAAATATCTTTGGAATGTGATGATGGGGAATAGGGTGAACTGTACAGCATATACACTCATAGATTCTCAAGGGTCTTGAAATGTGCTACAAAGTCTTGTTATTTGTCTCCCCCTAGTGGTCATGACCGTATTAATGTAAGCCTCTGTACTTAACTTTAATACTTCCAAGCCCGCTACTCCTTAAGGGTTAATGAAATAAATCAGATTTGCTAAATGATAAAGAAATCCAAAATACACAGTGCTGGGACCAGGAATGAGATTCACTAATTAGTATGAATGCCTGTAAGAAATGTGATATTACTGTTTTCATACATTGTATACTGCATGCAGTGATTTTACTACGGAGCCCCGCACATGACATACAAGAGAAAAATAAATCGAAGCACATGCTGTACACAAATGGATGCATTTCCTAGCCTATATGCATAAAAATCTAAGTACGCTTTAGGTTTTAAATGACAAAAAAAAAAGAAGTAAAAGATTATGTGTTTTCATATTTTTGGCTCTGAACGTACTGGGCTTTTGTAAGAAAAGCTGAATATGTTTTATCGAAAGACTTGAAATTGTATCTAAATTTCTTGAAATGCCTCAATATTGTTACATACCTATAAAGTGATATTGATTGTTTGTTTTTCTTTTTGTCTGGTCTAGGGGTCTCTCTGCAATGGGCCCGGTACCCTTAACGCTCCTGCTTTGCGTCTCAGCACTGGCTGTGCTGGTGTCTGCAGCAGTGGACGATCCCACAGGTGACAATGACTACACTTGGCCACAGAGGAAAGTACCACTGGTACAAGAAAAGCAAACGGTGCACCTGGGAAGCTCTGAGTTTTTGGCCAAGCCACAGACTGAGCTCCATGGAATATGTGGCATTGAGTGCCAGCGGGGTCTCCCGGAGCCCAGCCTGGACGATCTGGAGCAGCTACTGTCCTACGAGACCATGTACGAAAATGGAACCCGTACGCTCACCACCGTCACAATACAGGAGCTAAATGTGAGCAATGACTGGACAGGAGGTCCTGGGTTACGTACTCGGCGCAGACGAGAAGTCTACGGCACAGACACACGGTTTACAATTGGCGACAAGCAGTACTCTTTAAAGTATCCATTCTCCACGTCTGTGAAGATCTCCACGGGGTGTTCTGGAGTGCTGGTGTCCCCCAAACACGTTCTGACAGCAGCTCATTGCATCCACAATGGTACGGACTACCTGGATGGAGTACAGAAACTCAGCGTTGGTGTGCTGAAAGAACGTTCCCGTCGGAAAGGGAAGGGACGGAAAGGGAAAGGACGGAAAGGCCAGAGGAAGCGTAATGAAGTGGAGGGGGATGAGGAAATCAATGAAAATATAGAGCTTGGAGAGAAGCAGGAGCGTAAAGGAAAAGGCAAAGGCAGGAGAAACCGTAGTCGCCGCAGCACCACCTCCGAGCAGCCTTCGTTCCGTTGGACCCGGGTGAAACAGATGCAGGTGCCAAAAGGCTGGTTTAAAGGGATCTCAGAGAACATTGTGGCCGATTATGATTACGCCATCCTGGAGCTTAAACGGGCACAGAAGACCAAGTATATGGATCTAGGTGTTATCCCCTCCATCAAGAAGCTGCCTGCAGGACGTATTCATTTCTCAGGATTCGACGATGACCGACCAGGCAACCTGGTGTACCGCTTCTGCTCTGTGTCCGAGGAGTCCAACGACCTGCTGTACCAGTATTGTGACGCCAAGCCTGGCTCCAGCGGCTCTGGTGTCTACATTCGGCTCAAAGAGCCTGGCCAAAAGAAGTGGAAGCGGAAGATCATTGGAGTGTTCTCGGGTCACCAGTGGGTGGATGTTAATGGGATGCAGCAGGATTACAACGTGGCCGTGCGAATCACGCCCCCCAAGTATGCACAAATCTGTCTCTGGGTCCATGGGGACTCCAGCCAGTGTCGAGGCACCTGAGAGACTCCGTCAGCGGCCCATCTGACTGCCTCTGTCCTGGCTCTCAGCAACCCTTGTGCCTCCCATTTGTGCACCACACAAACTGCTGCATTCATCAACACTAAAGACTATAACACACCTACCAATGAACTTTTCCAAGCTATTTTGATACCTTAATTTATTTTATTAGACAACTTTTGTTTTGAATCAGTTAGAGCGAATGTATTTCTAGATTCAGTTGTCCTAACGAGAACTAATTCTGTCCTAAACTGTTGTTTTGAATTAGAAAATGTACTTCAGTCAGTGTTGTTTGATATGGGAGGCATTTGTTTTGTCTGGTAATCTGTCTGGATACCTTGAAGTAGAAAGCTAGATGACTAGTTGACACAAGAAAAAAAAAAACTTTTTTTTTTTCTGAGAGAAAAAGCTTTGAAGTTTATTTGTGGATTTTACTTCCCCTTTTCTTCTTGAAGAACATGTTTGAGTGTCAATGTGCTGGTGTTCTTTGAAACTCTTTGTTCTTGTTATCATTATTAAATGTTATGACTGTGTGCCTTTGATAACATAAACTGTAACCTGTCTTCATGGGCTTCCATTTACAATAGTTCTGCTTTTTGTATCATAGTGCAGGCAGTTATTTGGAGGTTTACCCTTCAGATTCAGATGCCCTTGTTGACTTTTGGTGCTATTTTAATTTTAAAATACAAAACATTAGAGGACTTGTCGGAGTAACAGTCTACTGTAGAACTGTAAGTATGTATTTAATGTAAGACTCATAATATGAGTTTCATATGATCATGTCATTCTTTAAAAAATACACAGGGTTATTTAAATTTAGATATGGTTAATGATACATATCACTGTAATTATGATAGAGTTATAGTATGATAGGAAATGAAAATTTTAATATAAAATTGATGTTTTGAAAAAAACAGATTGCATAAATTTTCAATTTGTACAACTTTTTCTAAATGTTTGTTATTAAGGACCAAACAAACTGAGATTTATACGTATTGGTCTATGGGGACTAAATAGTGTGTTCACTTTTTCAATAAACTTCCAAGTGTTTTCTTGTTCAAGTTTGCTTAATTTTTAATTTCCACTCTTCATTCTTTATTTCTCCATTACATGAAAACAGACACAGGGGGACGCAGGTGGGCAATTCTTCCCATCAGTGTTTATTGCATCTCAGAGGGCTTACATGCACTATGTAGGGGTGTCAAATATGAATCAATAAATCAAAATAGTTTTTCTTTCAAGAGAATTGCAAAAGAGAGATCCAAAGATCTGCCTTTTTCATTTCCACGAGAGATCTAACAGGGAAAGTGAGTTACAGAGGCTTGGCTATACAGGGCTGTCAATCAAAACTTTCTGTAACACTGTTTAACAGTGACCTCCTGAAAACTTGTACAGATCTAAGAGTGTTTCTCTGCTAATGAACCTACGCTCTGTTTTCTATGAACTCAGGTATTTTCATCTAATAGATCTCCTCCACAATCTTATTTTGCTGTGCAAACTACAATACCACCACTCACCAACAGAGGGAGCATGAATCTACCGTTACGTGTAACAAATAAGGGTCGGGGAAAAGACTGAGAACCAAACATGTGGATGGGGTTTTCTACAATTATACAAAATAACACTACATGTACCAGCTTCAATTTGGATTTCATACAAGCACAAGTAACTATGAGACTCAAACACAGCATTCCACTGACTACAACCGTGAAATTTTTTGAGGGGGGGCATAGCCAGTTTAACAAATCGCTGTACATTTTTTTTTATGTCAAGATACTGCAAAAGGCCTTTCTTATAGATTATCTGAGATTTGTAGCACTGAGATTTGGTGAATTAAAGTCAAATTTACTTCTTGGGGAAAGTATGTAAACCGTGAACTGACAATTAAATTAAAACAAAGTTTCGACTAAAAAAATCAAAAAAATATATGTATATATCAGAAAAATAAATACCAGTTAAAATACAAAAAATGACATGTAAACACCAAGACGTTTATCTAGGATAGAAGAGCCTGGATATGTTATTAATTTATACATAATTCATATATATATATTTAGAATTCATAAATTTATTATTTGTAAACAAACAAATGTCAATCAATGATGGGAGATGACAACAGCATGTCTTATAATCCGAATACCAGGTTCACATCAATAAGTTGTACACAGATAAAAATTTGAGCAGAGGAGAGACCTTTTTTGGTCAATGAGGATAATATACACACAGTACCTTCTGCGAATCATGATACATTGCACACTGCTCCAAAACTAACATACAACAGAAAGTGCTTCAACAACCTGTTTAGGACCTCTTACCCCAAAAGGGAAGTCCTAGAGGAATGAGAAGTTGAGGGGATCCACATACACACATCATTCATTTCAGACTTAAACACTGGAAAAGACATACATACGCATCTTTTTTTAATTGTTCATTTTCATTTGTGTGTTTTTCGTAATAATTTTATTCTGTTTCGTTTAAAACAAAGGATAACATCGAAATAAGCACATCTTCATTTTTCGGCTTGTTTTCTCTATGATTCACTTCACAGTTTGTGCTACAACATGACACAGGAAGGGCGGGGCATAGTGGGCGGGGTCAGTGGATATCTAGCTGCAGGCTCCTCGGGCGTCTGGGGGTGTAAACAGACAGCAGACTTCTCTCACTGGAGCTCAGTCTTTGAGAAAACAAATACTGCAAACAGAGCACGGAGAAAATGTCACGACGCTTTGTGATTTAGTGCCTCATTTGAGTAGCCACTTGAAAGATAACGATACCTGGGAAATTATAAGAAGTCCTTGATATTCAGATCTGCAAGAGGGTCCTTGGTGGAGGGCTTTTTGGGGCTCTGAGCAGCTGGCCCTGGAGACAACTGAGAAAGTAAAGGGTACATCAGCAAATGATGATGCAAACTGATTAAAAATATATATCTATACTCTACTGTTTGGGGTTTTTTTATATTTATGGTAATTACTGGTGCTCCAGGTGTTCCTGTTGCTGCTGGCCCTGTAAATGGTGGTCTCATCATAGGCTGACCCATGGGCTGACCCATCATCACAGACTGGGGCATCATGGGAGCTCCTGCTGCTGAAGCCTGAGTAAAAAATAAGAAATAAAGTAAGCGAATACTGTCAGTGCAAAATACAAAAAGCTCTTTTAACAGTTTAAAAGTGATTTCTCACCATGCCAAAGCCAGGCTGTGCTCCCATGGGTGGTGCCATTGCTCCAGGTGGGGGGACAGCTCCAGGGGCTCCAGGGGCGGAGCCAGACTAAACACAATTGGAACAGGACCACAATTAAATATATACAAAATATTTGGTGTAGAAACAATTTTCACTCTGAAATTGCTAGTAAATTTCAGAATTTTTTATTTTTTTATTTTATTTTATTTTTTTTTCACCTTTATTTAACCAGGCAAGACAGATTAAGAACAGGTTTCTTATTTACAACTGTGGCCTGGCCAAGGCTAAG
>JAUMHE010000021.1:1168308-1185225 GCA_032359235.1 Enteromius mattozi
ACTTAGGACCATGTGATATTTCAGTTTTTCTTTTTTAATAAATCTGCGAAAATGTCAACAATTCTGTGTTTTTCTGTCAATATGGGGTGCTGTGTGTACAGTAATGAGGAAAAAAAATAACAAATAATTTTAGCAAATGGCTGCAATATAACAAAGAGTGAAAAATTTAAGGGGGTCTGAATACTTTTCGTACAACTGTATATATATATATATTTGCAACAAAATACTAATGAGTAACAGAGTACACACAAAATCTAAAAAATCAATGGTACTCGTACTGGAATGAGTGTACATTACAAAATAGGAGGTGAACTGATGAGTCAGCACATTAAAGAGATTGCTGGCACACTGACTGAATGCTGAATGGCGTATGCAAAATAATGCTGAAAGGTTTTACACTCTAAATAAACTGAATAAATATTCAGATCACATGGATGGAAACCAAAGAAAAAAGCTTTCAACCATGTGAATTTGTCCTGATCCATGCAGTTTAATTGCTTATCCCTGGTTTAATTGATGTGTTCTGATCACCCACTCTCCTCTGAGACCGATGCGGGTGTGTCAGAGTGCTTAGGAGCTTGGGACACCTGCCACAAACGGATATCCTTTGTAATGCTGATCAGGACTGTTTGAAAGCCATTGATTTAACACAATGCGTCATATTTCAAAGAGAAAGTGCTCAAATTTCAACATGAGCTCATTTCAAAACCTTCGTATTACGTTTACTTTAAATATCACGTGCACTTTAATACACAACTCTATTTGAAAGACTGAATTTTACACTTTAGTCAAATTTCAAAGGGGTCAAGCGACAGTATCAAATCCTCCAATTAATGTTCTTGGTGACATTTTCACCTTTGACCTGAATGGGAAATGTTTAACTCAGCAGGGGTGAATCTGAGAGACAATGAAAGCGCACAGGGGCTGCCGAAACCATTCCAGGCCACCTGCTGCTGGAGGTTGATTACTTTAGCCTTTGACTGCACTTCCTATCATGCTACCAACACTGAGTACACTTACAGTAAACTTACAGTTAGGAGACAAAAGGCTCTAGAGGATTTTGTTAGAATATCTTGGCATTCAAAGTATAGATAGATAGATAGATAGATAGATGTAATATGTATATATCACTTACAGGATAGATAGAAAGTCAGAAAGAAAGAAAATCAGATCGATAGATGTAATTTGCAATGTAAAGAATGCATATGAAAATGCACTCACAGCAAATAAATGACGGGCCAAACAAATTACTTGGAAGAGTGAGACAAATAGTCTGTTTTCTTTCCAGGCCATGCAATGGACGGAAGCCATGTTCTCTGTTCATTCTGGTGTCTCTCTGCTTAGTGACAGACACACTGTGAAATGAGGGCCCATTAGTCACAGAGAAATTCCTTACCCCCATTCCACAATACTGACACCAAAACAGCACCAAACGCCTTTCAAACCAATTCAGTGGTATCTGATGACCTTTAAAGAGGCGTTGCATGAACATGATGGGCAGATGAACCAATAATTTGTGTATAAGTGACCAGATTCACAGTGTAGGTATACTTGAGGCATCAACAAGGCAAAGAAAGGTGTAATCTGAACCTGAACCCACTTACATTCGAGATGTTTCTTTTTAGGTCCCATCACCTCATGCGTGGTCGCTTTACACACCGCACGAGCCACTTCGGATCCAGTGAGGCTGTACTGCGCCGCGGCGATGCGGTCCGTCAAAGTCTGACCCGACATCTTCCTTCTCTAGATTCAAACGCCCTTATTCCCGTGTAAAGAGACGCGTCGAGTTGTTCCAAAGCGTCCACAAGGACGAGGCCCTTTAAAATGGATTCTCGAGCACAATTTGCGATATTAATATGATGTATTTGTTATCAAGACCAAGCTGAGATGAAGACTTTATCATGGATAATAAGCAACGGACATATTTAAGGCAATGCTAAAACATACAGAGTTTCCTATAATATCATATAAATTTCAGGTCAACGCCTGCGCCGTGTATTCGCCTCGTGGGGATGCGGGAGCATACAAGAGATGCGTAACGAGTATTTCAACCGCGAATAGTAATTTATAAAGAGTAAACGGTGAGAGTTAATGTTATAAAAGACAGTTTTTATAAAGTCCCAAAAGATAGTCCTTGTTATTTGCGCGTTGTATTGGAAGGGGATGTTACGATGACGCTCGGCTCGACCAGTCGTCCTTCTCTCCTCCTCCAGATCAAGGATTAATCTTCCTGACAAACCCCGCTGGATGTGCAGTCACCCAAACCTTTAAACGGCTTGCGTTGTTCTCCTCATCTCTAAAAAACGCTCGCCTTCCTTTTCCTTCACCCTGTGGCTATGTCCAGTTTCGGACAAACGTTGAACAAGGAGGATGAAACGCAGCGATAACGGGAAGCCGCGGTCCCTGCTCGACTCAATATTTATTTATTTGTGCTATCACCCCGCCCCCACGCATGAGTCAGGTCACACGTCATTAAAAACCCAGATTGCGTTTTACTATCTGCGCCCAATGTAAATGTGCTTTTATTGCTATACAGTGAGAATTTTTATTAATTTTGAGCCTCGAATCTTTTGATCTTTTCAGTCAGTTCACCGCAAGACCCATTCACGGATTCGTTCAATGGCTAAGTTACTGTCAGAGATTATGAATTCCCTTATCAAGTTTGTCATCTGCTTGGTGGGACTTTTATTAGGCTATACAAAACGACTACAACATGTCACGAATAAGTAAAATAAATTGCAGTTAATCTTGAGACATGGGACAAAACAGGTCCAGCAAGTATAACTGCTATTAGATGTAAAAATAAAAATATTTTCATGTTATGAGGGATTAATAATAGAATATATTTAACACAATTATCCCTTTCAATTTAATTTTCTCACTACTATAGCAAATCTATGACTCTATAACTTATTGTTCTCTCAAAACATCTAAAACAGTGTCAAATTCATATGCTTTAAAATTAATAAAAATGTTTTTTAATGATGAAAAAAAACTTGTTTTATGAAAACACTTAATATCTCATATAAAAGCAAGGTTGTTTTCCAGTGACACATGCATGTTTGTCCCCACTTTTTGATTATTTGAAATACTAAGATTATTTTATTCAGCTGAAGCAGGATCCATTAGCATCTAGCATCAACAGAAAAAAAGTCTACTACATTATCTCTGTTTGTTTTGTGAAATAAATGACAAATTTGTCAACACCGTCAGATGTCACCACCATACGATTTTGTGTTCCAATGATATATAAAAATACTTAAATGTGACTCTTAAATAAAAGCTTTATAAACACACTCACTGTTTGTTGTGTTTGTTTTAATAGAGTAATTGATTGATTTACTGTATTTTATAGTTAAATGACTACAAATTCAGGTTCTCATCACCACCGTTGGATGTGCCAACTCCATCAATTAATATTTTGATATTATTTACTTGTGAGTACAAGGTTTTATTTATTTATTTTTTTCAATTTTGCACCGTTTTGTCTTAATTCTCAAGAATGACTGACTGAATATTTTTTTATTTAAAAATAAATAAATAAATTGCCCATAACAAACGTTATTTTAAAGGTGCACACTTTACACATTCATAATCTATTTGAGCAAATTTTCCTTATGTTTTGTTCAGTTCATACACAAACACCTCAATTCATTTCCATCGTTCACAAACACATTCAGACTCGAACATGATTCGATTAGCTGAAGTAATTTGAGTCTAACCACTGAAACACCGAACTAATTCAAATCCTTAAAGTCGATTAACTAATTCTAGGAGAGTAGTTCACAAACTGACCTGGCACATTACAATTAGCAGTTAGCTTAACCTAAGTATTTTGTAAACTAAAGGCTTATTTTATTATGTTTGTTCAATTAGATCACAGTTTAAAGAAGAAGAAAAAACAGTTGTGGCGCAAGTGAAACATTTCGGTTTTATTTCCTCTCCCACTTACTCTGATATGCAACAATATATATTTTCAATATGGCTTTGATTATTTCAAAGCAACATGACTTTTAACTGCCTACGTATATGTATATATGTTTTTTTTTTTTAGACAAAAGGTTTTTGCTGACACCATTGAAGACCAATCCAAAAGGAAATAAACATTAGTGCAAGTTTGATTAGTTATGGACATGAGGTCTGCTACAAGCCTTTCTGTGGATGAGGGAGTTCAAAAATGTTTTAAATTCACATGATATGTCTCTTTATTAGGCAAGTCACCACAATATGGAATGGCACAGTATCATCACACTATCTTATGGGCTCAAACAAATGAAAAGAAATAATCACAACAGGCCATATTTACAAGTAAAAGACTTTAAATTAAATAGTATAGCTTTTGGGAAAAAATACATTAATTAGAAAAGCAAAAAAAGTTTACAAACTTCTTGTTGTTGTTGGTTTGTTCTCTTCCATTTTTAAAATGTGAGGTGTTAGTGTTTTTGCCATAGCTCAATAGTTTTCACTTTTTTGTTCATGTCAGGTCACGTTTTGATGAGTCCCTCAAGAAAGTCCTTCTCAACCATTTCCTCAATGTTCTGTCTGGCCCTGCTCCAGAAGACTTTCTGGCTCTCCAGCTTGCCATCCTTGCCAGGGAATGGGCCGTCTCTGGGAGTGGGGCTGTGATATGGTCCTGAACGGCTGTTACCTTTACTGCTGAAGACCTGACTGAGAAGGTTGAAGAAAGGGAGAAGCTGCTCCATGCTGCGGATCACGTAAAGGGTGAGCAGAAGCTGTCCGGGCTCCCAGGACAGAGTGCGTGTGGAGCAGTCTTCCTCTGGATTTTTCTAGAGTTAATGGAGGCATTACCATGAGAGTTAATGGCTTAAAAGCATTAGCAAATATACTGAATAATCTATAGGCCCTATGCTAATGATGTGGAATGAATCTTTATTAAAATAATAAGGCTCTAATAGGCCAGAATTTAAACGATCATTTAAGTGTCTATTGTGGCAAATTTTATATGGTAGTATTACCTTGGCCCTTTTTCTCAGCAGCTTGGCCAGTCTGACAACATAGGGCTTGAACTCTCTCTGATGGGTCCCCTGCCTGCGGACCTCAAGACCAGAGTCATCCGAGGCTTCAGGGACGAAAGCCCAGCGATACCTGTGGTAGAGAAAATTGTTGTTTTTCACATTAATTATGCTTGATATTTGTAATAAATTTTATCCATAAAGAAAAACAGAGAATGCTGGAACAGTCTAAACTGAGGCTTTTAAAAAAACTTGAGAATCTACTTGAACTGACTGAACATCACTCGTGAGCTTAGTGTAAACAAAAGAAACAGCTATTCCATTGCCTTTTAACAAGAAACATTGCTGCCTTGTACTAAAATACATTTTAAACATTCAGTGTGTAAAAATGTGTAAGGGCACCCACATCTGGAACTGAGGCAGACTCTCAGAGGGCAGAGCGAGGGCCAGGTCCAGCAGCTTGCAGGCAGACAGGTAGAGGTTAAGCCAGCGCTGGCTGTTGTAGGAGGTAGAGAAGCCATTGCCCCCTGAGTATGTAGTCTCAAGCCCTGCAACCGAGGGACCCGAGGTCCTGGAGAGAAGCCAAAACCACATTAGAATTCAACAAACAATAATCACCCATAATGTCTTAGGCCCCATTTACACTAGTGTGTTTTCGTTTTAAACAGCGTTTGAGAAAGAAAACGATCCTTATTCACAAAGCGGTTTTCTGTTGCATTTCTGAAATATTCTCTGTTTACACTACACAACCTAAAACACATATCACATGACCATTCATGCAGGTGCAACCATAGATATGTATATGTAGATTCTATATTATTTAGATTGTGTACGTGTCTACTTGCTCGATGCGGACGAATGGGGAATCTACCAACACATATCCATGGGTACAACAACCATAGATACGTAGATGCCTCATTAGCAACTGTTTCTATGGGCCGCTATACATAAGCCGTCCGCCATTTTGTAGTGGGCTTGACTTGACATCATTCACCACAGTAATCACTGAATATTTGAAAGATGCCAAAATCCGGCTCAATGGCTCTGTGTGAACCTGCAGTATGGTGAATGACCTCAAGTTCACCGTTCCAAGATGGCAGCCACATCTATGTGTCTGGAGCGGTCCAATGGGACATCTATGTCTATGACAACAACGAGCATGATGTTATTGCTGTTGTTATATGATCGTCAATGATATGCAGAGCTCCATTTACACTTGAAACGCAACCTTGGAGTTTTCAAATTAAAACAGGGGCTGCAGTGTTTTCAAAAGTCTCCGTTTTTGACCATGAAAATGCCAGAGTAGTGTAAAAGGCGTAACCGTAGCAACATGTATTTTTTCTGTTTTAAAACGAAAACGCACTAGTGTAAACAGGGCCTTAAACTGAACAAGATTCTACTTCTCAAACAAAAACGAAAAGATAAAATGCTAAGATATTGAGGATTGCTACAGATTTAAATAATGAGTACCTGGTGATGTCCTCATCTGCAGTGAGTTCTTGTTCCATAAGTAAGAAAACTTGAACCTGAAGGAAGAAACAAACCATTGTACTGTGCAAAAGGAATGAGACAAAAATGTCCACTTATTACTCTTTAGATTGGCCCCTTGGAGCTTCTGTTATTTCACCATCAGAGCTTACAGCTTGCTTATGATATGATATGTAATATGTAAATGTGCAAGGTGTGACACATCCTCACCAGCTCAGTGATCATAGTGGGCCAGAGTGAGGTCAGGTGCTGGGGGGACATGCGCAGTAGCAGCACTCTGAAGAAGAGGAAGACCTGAGCATGGAGGATGGGCACTTGAGGGAGTCGTAAGCTCTCCACAAGACGCTCTGAAATCACATCAACATATTATTTACAGCTTACTTGTTTGCTTTGTTCCTTGTTTGCTAATGCAACTGTAGGGTCTTCACACATCAAAACTTGGGGACAGATAGAAATGAAAAAGATTTTGAACAGGGGTGTCCAATCCTGCTCCTGGAGGTTCACTACCCTGCTTTTAGGTCCAATCCAAAATAAGCACACCTAAACCAAGGTCTTCAGGATTGTCCAAAACTGCTGCCTATACATCAATGGTGCAGAAATTATAGGAGCAGCCAATTGTGGTAGCGTCCAAAACCATAGTGGACATTAACAAATGCACTTATTCAATCCCATAATGCACTGCAATAATAAGTGTATAACCAAGGTGCACTCAACCTCCACTTACCTATACACTATGAGTGCCATGCTAAATGAATTCCCGTATCTCATCAGAGGATGTCGCAGCAATTCTAGTGAACAAAGTGCTCAAAATGTCTAGGGACACAGCCCTAGAGTTTTACAAGCAAGTCTGTATGACATCGGCCCTTGATTTTGATAGTGTGGAAAGAGCCAAGCGTTGAAGTCAAGCGAAAAAAACAGCAAATTTATTTTTCCTGAAAGCACATCTCTTACCATCCCCGTTGAAATCTATGAATGTGTGTACCTTGGATGTCTGGCAAGTACTTCTGGTACTGGTCCACCTCGCTGCTGTAGATGGTGAAGGCTAGTCGTTTGAGAAGCATGGCTCTCTGCTCAAGCTCTGCATCTCGATTGGTGAAAAGACTCAGAGAGCTGCTCTGAGCCACGGCAACTCGGGCTGCACATATACAAAATGTTAGCAAGTTCTACAACACTCCAAAAAACATCAATTCGATGATGGCGATAAAGCCCATTTAGTAGAAAGGAAAGACTCACTCATCAGGTCTCTGAAAGTGGTTTTGTCATGAGTCATCAGGTGGTCTATGATTGCTCTCCAGCTGAAAGAGAGAGATGTGGTCAACTAGAGGTCACAATGCCCTGTGAGTGGCAGTAAAACCACAGCGACAAGAAGAAAGGACATGTTGTGCTGTACAGTACTCACTGGCTGACACAAGATGAGTCCATCTGGAAAAACGTATGATCCATAAACAGGTCGAAGGCTTCTTTCTTCCAGGCTCTCCGGGTGTACTGATAACCACTGAGGCTGCTCAACAGCTGGATACATGCACGATAACTGGGGGCATTGTGAGCACTGGCGGAAAAGAGGACAGAGAAACAAGATCTTAATCCCTATAATATATTTGAAATCCAAAATCCAAGATAATAAAGTAGCTTCAGCAAATTTGTGCCCAATTAACTGTCATTTCCCCATCAAGTTTTGGATTTTGAAAGCTAAATACCTATGGTTGCGCAGATAGGGCACAACATAATGCATGAGGTTGACCAGCAGAGGAATCACTCGCTCCTTCTCATCACTGTAGAAGACCATATCTAATAGATGAGCCAAGACCTGCAAAGACACATTAATGCAATCCACAATAAACCAAATTAACACAACAAAGCAAGAATACAAGACAAGTAGGGCAGGGCACGGCAGAGCACATCCTCTGGTGACCTGTAAATGTTCCTGGTGTGCTTGATACTAATGCAACATGCCAGTTTCTCTATAATTATTATCTGGTAGATTTGGCTTTTCTGTCTATTTAAAGAAGGAAATGTGCGTGTATTTAACATTCTGTGTTTACCTCAGCCAACAATGTGAGGGCGTGAACGCTGTACACTGATGGAGTAAAGCTGGAGGCCTCCATCACTGTGAGCATTAGATCTGAAATCCACATAGTGTTAGTGAGAGACTCGCCATACACTCATGCCATTGCGCATGCTAACATAAGTCAAAGTACATGGGATATGCCTTGCATAAACACTAATACAAAGTCACTGACCTTCTACATCAGCCTCCAGACTGGACCCTTCCACCATGATCTGAGGGGAGGGTTTGACCTCTAGGTTTCGCCTCAACCATGTGGTCTGTTCCAAGGAAGAGCCTGCAATCGTGCCAATGGCCTCTACGATCTTATGGGTCACATCCTGGGGAATCATAGTTTTTATAATTTAATTTGAGCAATTGTGATAAGACACAGCGGGCACTATGTAAAAGTCAAAAAGCATTGTACTTTTAATGCAAGTAAGCATAAAGAGTGAGTAAAAGTTCACCTGTAGCTCTCGCTGGTCCTTCTTGCTCTCCAGAGTGGGATTCTTTAGAATAAACTCATTCAATACACTAAAGAAAACATGACAATTCATTTTCAATAAAAAGTCTTACAAAAATCACATTCGGTTATTAACAAATTTGTCATTCTTTAATAAATACACATCTAAGCCTAGAGTGACCAAATGTACACTCTTCATACATAGTTTGATCAGGACTGTTTTTAAAATGAAACAAGTAAGTAAACTGTATTTATAAAAGGGTTTTGTATAATTTATTATTAGACACATTAATTTTTTTAATTTGCCACTGCACGTAAAAATAGTACCTGAATATACTTTAAAACTAAAGTATGGCTGTGCTAGTGAGAAAGCATTTACCCTAATATAAGGAACTGTCCTGGAGCAGGCAGACTAAGCTGGACAGAGTCCTTTAGCAATGCCAAGAGTGATGGCCAGCTATCAACCAGACTAGACACTGGAATCCTAAAGAAGATGAGAAAAGGACAGTGAGACAGAGTAATTTAAAGAATACATTTGCCATATTCTTATCTTAGCATAATTCACTTGCCTCTGCACATAGGCATAGAAAAACTGAAGCATGCAGACTTCCAGGGAAAGATGCTTCTGTAAAAAAAGGGAAAAAAAAGAAAGAAAAGAAAGACAGACAAAGGTGAGTGATTGGACAAAGTGACTGGAGAGGAATTACGACAGTAGCCAGGATATATTTATTATACCTTCTCTTTGGCGATGGCTGGGGGCTGCTTTAGGACTTCCTTCACTGTCTGTATTACCGTCTCAGTTCGCATGGCACTTACCGAACGAACAAGTTCCACAAGGAGAAGCTGTTCCTCACTAGCTATGGGAATTACCTAAAACAGGCACACAGATAAAATATGTTTGTTTTGTCATGTCAGTGTACAAAACTAACCATGACTTTGGTATAGCTCATACCTTGTTCCTGGATGACGTTTTAGCCTGCTTCCTTTCATTCCACACATAGGCAATAGCAGCCATGAAGTGAGCCCCGTGATTCATTGAGATTGGACCCAGCAGCTCTAGAATCTGCTGCCTGAGATTCTGAGAACAACCCATGAAAACACTTTCGGTTAGCAAAACATATGGACTACAAGACGCATTAAAACACAATCACCACATATCTCGGGGACACAAGTCCAGTCTCCTCTGGGTACCTTTGTGGATCCTAGGTTGATATTGGAAGTGGAACAGGCAGAAGCTGCAGCTGGCCTGTCAGAACTGTCAGCCAGATAGAGAACACCCCACAGCAGGGTTACGGAGGACATAATTGTGTGCAAGATGGAGAGAATCCCTGCACGGGCCTCCGCAAGGTGCTTCTGATCTACATTTGCCTGTAGCTGAGGAATACATGCACATAAAGATAAAAAACTCAAAGCCGACACCTAAGCCAGGGGTGGGGAACGTCGGTCCTGCAGAGTTTTGCTTCAACCCTAATCAAACACACCTGAACGAGCTAATCAAGGTCTGAACGGTTACTTGGAAGCTACAGACAGGTTTTAATTAGGGTAGGAGCTGAACTCTGCAGGGCTGCGGCTCTCCAGGACCGATGTTCCCCATCCCTGACCTAAGCACTAATTACTACTGAAAAAAAACTGTGCACTCATTATGATACTCACATCATATTATCTTTATCACTCTTTTAATTATTTTTATCCCCTACACTCAGCATTTAAGCATTTAGGAGCCATGAAACACAAACATGGGTAGCTAGCTCCCTCACCTGGTGATACTGTGATGTTGGGTCTAGCAGACAATAATGGATTATGGCTGTCATTCCTTCTAGTACAGTTAGAATCAGGTCAGGAGGGATACACAGTGCCATCCACTGGGGCCTAAAAACACACACAGCGTACACACAAACACACATTGGAGTTCTCTTCATAAACAAAGTATTACTTCCAAAGTGCATAGCATTTAATTTACACTCCCTAAAGTGCCTTTATAAGCCCGCTATGACATTTTTAGGGCAATAACTGAGGAACTGATGGTAAACAGTGCCCTCTTGTGGATGTAAATATACTATCACATACTATACTATCACAAAATAACCAATTAGTTTGTGATTACACTCTTTTTTTAAGTTTAAAGATTAAAATAATAACATGCTTTGCTATATGAATCTGTTTCCCTGCTAACTGAAGTGGATGAGTACCTGGTGTCCGTGAGGCCCGTCTCATAGCGGTATTGCTGGATAAGGTTGTCAAGATTTTTGCACAGCTGAAGCGTAACAGATGCAACTACTCGCCGAAGGACTTTTCCCATGTATGGCAGAGTGGCTGTAATAAGGCCAATCCATTGTGGATGCATCTTGCAAGCATGATGCTGATGAAGGGCTCGGATCACAGCACACAGAAACATGCCCTGAGCTGTGATGGGTTGCCCATGCAGGTATTGCAAGGAAGTCATAGGTTGTTGCGGGTTGACATGCTCTACCTCGCCTCCAATCAGCTCAAACCCAGCCCCAGGGCCATTTGGTCCTCCACTAGACCCAGTGGAGCCCGGACCTCCCTCGCCACCCTCTTCCACTGGGATCATCACACGGTGCTCCAACACCACCAGACTCTGCAGCAGACGCAGGAGTTGTGACTGTATGGCGCTGCAGTTGTCCAGCTGGTCTTCTGATAGATTGATAACACTGTCTTCTGAAAGGCCCTCCTCAACCGCAGCCACATTAGTGCCGCGGACACTGTGTTCATGCCATTTCTGCACACTAAAGATGGTGGAAAGCAAACAGTGTAGCACTACTTTCTGCACTTTGCATTTGGAAAGCACGTCACAAATAAAGCTTGCAAAGCCCTTGGCGGAGCCCCCAGTGACTTTGACGAGCTCACTGAAGAGCAAAGTCAGCACCTCCACGCTGGTCAGTTGCATGGCATGGTTGCCTGCCAGGTCCTGCGATGTGGCGGCCACATGGGCCGAGTAATAGCTGCGCAGGAAATAGAGGCAAAGGGAGATGATGATCTCCAGGAACATGGCACTTCGGAAGGAGTGGGAGTGCGAGTCCTGCGGGATGGGGCAGTAGAAGTCTTTGCCCATTACAGAGACGCGATGGCGTGCTAGCAAGTTCTGCAGAAGAGAGAGCTGCGGCGTGTATGTGTTGTTTATGCTGGTGGTGGAGATGGCACTCACAAATCCTGCTGGAGAAGCACGAAGCATGGCTGCAATGGAAGAGAGCGCATGCAGAGTCCGAGAGGAGTCATAAAGCTGAAGGTAAAGCAGCACATGCTGGTATAGGGGATGGATGTTAAAACGAGGAGGTGACCCAGAAGTACGAGATCCTCCCGTCCCACCAGCAGCCCCACCACTGGGTGAGCCTATGTCACTCTCAATCTCTGACACCTCCCCTTCCCCACAGCTGTACCAGTTTTCCAGGTCTAGACTGTCACCGAAGAAGATGCTGGGTGGCCGGCTCTTCTCGGCCTGGTTGGCCTTGCATCTCTCATCATCTTTCCTCTTGACCTTTTTGATTTTGGGCTTGGCTCCTGGGGATTTGTCAACCAGACGCTCCATAATCTTGCCTTTTAGGCTGAGCTGGGTGCTGCTGTGGCTGCGCTTACGGCGGGGGTCATCAACCTGGAGACTCTGCTCAGCGGCAGCACCGCCGCCACCATCAGGCAGCGTAATGATTGAAGGAGAAGAGCTATGGCGAGCAATGCCTTCCCGATGTTCTTCTTCCCCAGAAGCATCAATTGAAGCCACAGCCAGGAACTCCAATGTTCCCCCTGCAACCAGTTCTGGAAGCGTTCTAGGTTGGGTGTTGGAGAAGGGGGCAAGGGTGATGCACGGGCCATTGGACATATCAGTGGACGAGTTGGAACTGTCAGAGTCTGTCTGAGGCCAGCCATCAGGAGATGGTGTCTCAGAGGTCTCTTTCTCTGCCATTTGCACCACCCTGTCCACCATCTCAAAAAGCACAGCAGACACTGCTTTGTGCAAGGATTCTTCCTCTAATGAAACAGATTGACAAAGTACAGGATCAGATATATTAACAGTGCTACCACCTCCTTCCACTTCATCAAAGCTGCCATTGTCTATGGTGGATGACTGAGAGCCACTCGAATCTGAGCTCTGGGGGTCCCCCTGCTGATCAGGAGGTTGATATTCGCCACAGAGCTGCAGGTTCTCACTGCTGAGGCTCAAGAGAGAAATACTGTCACTCAAAGGGTTAACTGTGAGACTAAAGGGTTCCATATCATCCAATGGGAGGCATCTGCTACATGCTTGGACACCCCTGTGGCCATCCCCTGATATCTGGTTATAATCTGTGGAGGAGACAAATGCATGTTTGTTAGCATTAACATAGATGCTAAATCTATTTAAATTGCTAGAAGAACCCTCTTACTCTCAGTACACCCCATATCCCTCATATAGATAGGTTCAGAGGACTCTTGTTCCGGTGGGCTGGGAAAGACTTGGGTCCAGTGACGCTGTGCTTGAACCCGTTGTACGGATACACGGTGGGTTTTAGGGTGCAGCAGCAAAAGCAGTAGAGGTTCAAGAACACGGGCTATGTCATGTCTCTGCAAAACCTGGTTCAGCCAGGCCCTGCCAACAGCACTTGCAGAGCCATCCCAATAACTGAGGCTGTCTAACATGATAAACAGAGACCTACAAGAGGAAGAGAACAATGAGGTGACTAAACAATTGTTTCTGTATATTTATACTTCATCAACCATAGAGGTGCTGTTACCTGTCAAAGGTCCGATTGAAAGGGGAGGACTTGGTGATATTCAAGTCTCTGGTTAGGTGCCAAAGAACTGAAAATTTTACATGAGCCTCCAGACGTATTCTCTAAAATAAAATTTGGTAATAGATGTGAAAACAAATCTGTGCATGCAACTCTATGCCAGGTATTTGTGGGGTGTATGTGGGGTGCATGTATGACTGACCCTGTCACGGTGCATGAGCTGCTGGCTAATGACATCTTCACAAATGCTGGGTGAGGGAGCCAAATTGTGAAGCTGGTAAAAGAGCTCCACGCTGCGTTTGTGGTGCTGGGGGGTCTCCTCTCCCAGCTGATCCCATAAGATAAGGGCTACACTCTACAGGAAAGAATTGAGACGGAGATCAATATAGAAGGAGAGACTACAAAAGTATGCAAATGAGTAAAGAAATAATGCACACCTTGAAGAAACTGGTTTTCTCTGCAATGTACTTTAAGATACCCGGTGTGAGTGGTGGTCGAATCACCACTGCAACACGCCCCTGGCTCGGACTCATTGGCTGACCCGAGTCTGGACTTGCCACACGCTCAGCTGTCACCATAGCTACAGACTGTGTGAGTCCGACAAGGTCCATTACAAGTGAGATAGCCACCGCTTGAATACTGAAATCAACAGCTGAACAGCACGCATCCATCAGGGTTTGAAGCCACAATGCTGGCTGAACACTGTCACCTGTTGGGCAAGCATTGGAGCAATACAAATACGCTAAAAATAAGGATTTTGAGTGTAAAACAAAGCCTGTTTTTATATAAATTGTACTCATTAACTACTCCAGAATCCCTTTGCATTAATCCATGTGAAAAAGCAGAGTGCAATTATGCAAGGAACAAGTGATAACCAACACTTTTTTAAGTTATGTTTCAGGGTGGTAGTCAAGCAAAACTAATGTCCTAGTCACACCTTGGCAAAATGTAAAAGTTAAGAAATGGCAAGAGAAGGTGATTTTTACCTGCCTGCTCCTCTCTAGTGGGAGATGACTTTAGGTTGCCCTCAGCGATGTAGACTGGAAAACTAGAACACTCCAGGAAGAGCTGGCAGGCAGCAGTGAATGCAGCCAGACACTCCATCTGCTCAGTAGTCATCTGCTCTTCAAACCCACTTGTGCGTCTTTTCTCAGCCACCACAGCTAGAGTGTCCATTTCTGCACCACAGCTCTTCCCTGCCTCTGTCTGACCACCTGGGGTAATGTAAAGCCTCACCAGGCAAGAGAGAAACTGTTGGAAATGCTCAAGGCAGCACTGCATCACTGGCTTGTCCTGGGGCTTGATGTGGGCTGAACTACTTAGCCCGGATTTGGGTTTAGGTTTGGGTTGAATAGGTACATCTTTAGGGCTGGATGCATCATCTTCAGGAAGCTGCATGTTATCAGGTTGCTCCCCACATTCTGCCTGGTACTGTATGAAGTCAGTGAATCCACTTTCTGACAACCGGCTGCTAGAAGCATTCTCGCCATCATCAAATACATCCGTGCTTCCAGAGGCTTCAAGGGTGACTGGTAGGGTCTGACATAGAAGGGGAATGAAAAAGTTTGTATTTATTGCTCTCTAGCAAGACACCACGGTGCAAAATCTAAACAATTTCACAGTCAAGGTAGTTTTATTAAGTGAAATTAAATACATGTGACCCTGGATCACAAAACCAGTCTTAAGTCACTGGGTTATATTTGTATATTTGTAAAAACTCAGATTCCAGATATTCAAATGGTTGTATCTCGGCCAAATATTGTCATATCCTAACATATCATAAATCAATGGAGAGCTTATTTATGCAGGTTTCAGATAATGTTTACCTCTCAATTTCGAAAAATTGACACTTATGACTGACTTTGTGGTCCAGGGTCTCATATTGGATTCATTTTGGTATTTTTAGGTGTGGTACATTTAGGTCCGTAGTTTAAGCCAGGACTAGGCCTTAGTTAAATTATATATAAGCAGCTTTTATAACAATGCCTTAGAAGAAAACGTTCCAGGTGTGCATCCTGAGATAGATCAATGGCACTAACATATTTTAAGATATGTCAGAGGAAGATATTTTTAGTCGAGACATACTCAAACATGCATTTTAGTCTTTAGCCTTAAGCCTTGTCTGTGAAACCAGAGGTTAGTTAGCTTACAGACAAATTTATCCTTAACTGTTTGCAAGAAAACTAACCATTTTAAACTTAACCCTTTAAAGTATTGTATTATATCTTAGACCCTTTAAAGTATTGTATTATATCTTAGACAGGTTCTTATCTATCACCTATTCATTTTTTTTTTAAATTAAGGTGAGCTTAGTGAAGTTTTTATTTTTTTTTTTTAAATATAAGTATCATTAAATATAAATATAAATATATGAATCATTATATTATTATATACTCACAGAGACAGCATTTACTGCTGAAATGATTTCTATGCTTGTCAAATCAGAGGCCATTTCTTGCCCAGAACACATCCCTCGCACTTCTCTACACTTTTCCAACACACTGTAGGCTAGCTATAAAACATTCAGACATCCACAACTAAGTGGTTCCAATAACAGAACCGTGTAGCAGCACAGAGCTAGACTCAGGTGGCAAACAGTGTGCTGCATAAGCCCCAGAGGAGGAAAAGGCGAGAGCTTGAGAGGTTGGAGGCCATTTTCACCTGAGTGGAAATGACAGACTCTTGGGCCTCAGAGGCTAGACTTGGCTCCCACTAGAGAGGGGAACTCAGCTGTGCATGAACGTCTCATCGCTATTCCCTCGCTTTCTCTCCCTGCATGCTGGCACCATCCAGGGAGTCTGGCATAATTTCGATAAAGCTTCACTTAAGATAGAGACACATAGTCCTAGTAAGGTAGCAAACAGGTCATGGCGCACACACACCTTAACAAACTTATGTCATGAGGGAGGACCATCCTGTCTATTGGCCCCATAGCAGGGAGTCAGTGGAATACACACACCATCAGGCAAAAGGATGGTTGTTTCCAGGCCAGTGCTTGTATAGCAAACAGGCCATATTGGCTTGTCTTTAACAGACTAATGCTGTAGAGACCATTTTCAAAGACTTTAAAACAATTAGAGATATTCTAAGTTGACAGAGTACTGTTAAAATTGGCAGTTGGATAAAGTAGTGAGTGATGTACAAAGTTAGAGTAGAAAACAGGACATTTCAGCACTGAACTCTGAACAATTAAGCTACTGTTTAATGTACACTACATATTCCCTG
>JAUMHE010000021.1:1185325-1204864 GCA_032359235.1 Enteromius mattozi
AGAGTAGAAAACAGGACATTTCAGCACTGAACTCTGAACAATTAAGCTACTGTTTAATGTACACTACATATTCCCTGTGAGGAAAGCCTGAATAAATTGAACATGAAGCACAGGGCAGAGATGACAGTGAAAGATTTATGTTTCAGCCAAGCATCACACTCTGTCTGTGCACTCGCGCCAATGTATTTCCCTATTTGGGTTTGAATAACAGCTTCCCAAGCAACTAAAATTCAAATAGTATTGTATTATTTTCTTTTAATTTTTTCTTTAGTTATGAAGGGAAGTGTAAATAGCTGACACTTACATTTTAAATTTGAAATAACTATTACTAACTAAATGTTCACTGAAACCTCTTAATTCTCACAGTAAAATGTTATATAAATGATAGACAAAAAAAGGACCATCTTCCCGTTACCTGCAGGCTTGATTACTGGATAGTACATCTTAAAGCAACTTGTTTTTCACTAACTTTTTTTTAGTTTAGTTTAGTTTAGTTTTTTGCTTATTTTTCAGGCATGGAAATCACAATTTTCCCATATTTTCATAAAATTCCCATATATATTTCTAGGACTATAGGAACCCTTATAATTAGTGGATACAGATTTATGAAAATTATTTTCAAGATTCACATTTTTAATAATTCTAGAGGATGATGAAATATTTAAGAGCTGCTAGAAACTAGAAAATAATTCAATTCTATTTACAGTTTTAAGCAATTTCAAGGTTTGTCCCCAGTTTTTCCATGACTGTGTAAACTTTGCACAAGTATGCTTTTATAATGAACTGATAAATATGTAATTTATACAGAAAGCTAATCATAAATGTGAATTGGCTAGGTGTATGTATTCACTGAACATGCTCTCACCCGTTTCTCATCTTTGTCTCTAGCTGAAGGGGTAGTTGTGGCAGAAGATGGACCAGAGGGCAGTGCAAGGGGTGACACCAAAGGGGGCTGGACTTTGCTGAGGATCTTCGAGCAGAGGCGCAGACAGTGGGTGAGCTCTCTCAGGCCCAGGGCCTGCAGGTGTGTGGTAAGAGCAGAAACCATCCGAAGCAGCAACTGAGGTAGGTGTTCTGTCTGGATCTCAATATATGTCTCCTAGACAGACAAAAAAAAGACAGGAGTGAGGTTCAGTTCTTAGTTAATATTAAGCTAGCTGGATGCCCATTACTGCATTACAGTCAGTACTATACATTACGAGTGACTGTTAACAAAACTGCAACAGCAAATAAGAACCATTTAGGCTTAATGTGTGGAGTAAAAAGGAGTAACAAGCTTTTTAATTGGTGAGCGCATGCAAGTTTATGGTTCTACCTCCCGCAACATCCATAGATAAACATGAGCGATTCTTTTAAGGTTATATATTTCATTACATTTTAAATATAATTTAATATAACAACACAGAGACATCTTACATTTTGTATCGCTCCGCTTATCTGTTTTTATGGCATATCAGGTCAGAGTATGTGAGCGATGTGAAGCTGAAGTGGTGTGTATTTGTCAAGAGTGAGATGGAGGATTTTTTTTTTTTTTTTTAACTAAGCAGGGAGAAGGAAATGGAAAACCTTAAGTGATTCAAGGCACTTTAATATGGATGTTTCTGGGAAGGTAGACAAACAATTAGAGTGAAGTGAAGGTGAGGGGAAGAGGCAAGTAAGAGCAGTACCGTACCTGGCAGATAACCCTCATGCTTCTAGTAGGCTTCGAGGGAAGAAAAAGAGAGCAAAGAATTTCAGACAGACAGAAGCGAGCAGAGCAGAGGCCAGAAAACACACTTCAGAAACCCTGATTGGTTCATTCGCAACCAGTGTTAGAGAAACTAAGACCAAGATGATCTTAAAACTTTCACAAGGACATCAACACATAAAAAGTTGTACACATGTAGAAAATGTCTAAGCTATGAGTCTAAGACAATCCAAGTGTGACTAAAATGTAGTTTAGTTGCCTATAACTAACATAAAGAAACATGAATGGAGATTAGACCATGTAAATCTAATTATCAAAAAGTAACTTTTTTAAGCCAGGATATGCATAATGGGAATAATAAAGCAGTAATCTATACATTTCATTTACTAAATTATTATTTCTACTCTAAAGTTTACCAACCAAAGATACAATGTCCAACAAGAAGTCCACCAGCTCAGAGAACTCAACCAACGAGCGTGCTGACGTCTCAGAACTCAAAGTTTTTCCAGGGTTATGACTGCTCTGAGTCCACCTATAAAAAGAGGAAGAGGTTAAATAAGAATGGAACAAAAATACACTATATTTTTCTCCCAATATCCCACACACACCTGCAGCACTCCTCAAACCAGCATGCAATATAGTCCCACATGTAGTAGGGCTCAAAGGAGTTAAACAAAAGGTTGGCGGTTTTAATGAGCTCTGCCGTTTTCTTGTTCTCTCTGAGTTTGCTGAAAAACATCACCACAAAAGATAAATTTACACTGAAAATATTGCAATACAATACATAACTGTAAAGATTATTAGTGCGGACCTGCTAAGCTGAGTTTGGTCTTTGCTGAAAGGGTTTTGGTTCTGAAGGTCCAACTCGGCCCGGCACTGAGTGTGAAGGGTGCGAAACACTTCAATCAGAACATCCTCTAAGATTGCTGGGCCTAAATAAAGTAGACAAAAAGGCATTAAGGTGATTGAAAGCACTTTCTGTGAGTCTAAGCATTTGTCTACAATAGACATCATGTAGTAATGGCTGTACCCAGCTCAGGCTTGTCAAGAAGGCTGATGAGAATGCGAAACGGTTTTAAGTCATGCATCAGGATGCTCTCCTCCTCCCCTCCTCTAGCCTTCCCCTGCAAGATCCCCACCATGGCCTACAAACACACAGACAGACAAATTTAGGAATGCACAGACAATAAAATCCTGGCCTGTAATAATAATAAACAATAATGTACAGTGTGGAAAACAAATATTTGCTAAAGATTAATTTCAACAGTCTTAATAAGTAAATTATTAGAGTTCTTAAAGCGCATGCTGAACATAAACAACACTGATTACGTAGATTATGTTCTGAGGTACTCTCCAAAATGGCAGAAGACAAGACAGTAACGGGGGAGAAGAATTGTTGAAAAAAAATAACTATATAATTATCATTGTTTTCTTTGTGCACAAAACCTATTCACATAGCTTCGTAAAAATACAGCTGAACTATTTTACCGATGCCCCTGCCATGTTTCTGGACCTGGGAACATTGCAGTTGCATTGTTGTCTACGGAGTCTCAGAGAGCTCTCAGATTGTATCAAAAATACCTAAATTTGTGTTCTGAAGATGAAAGGTCTTACTGGTTTGGAACGACATGAGGGTGAGTAATTAATGACAGAATTTTCATTTTGGGGTGAACTCTTTAAAATCATTTTTAGCTAGTGAAAATACCAGTGTTCTAATATTTTGTGCAACCACTATATAACAAGATCTATAACATACATTTAAAGCAAAACAAAAAAAACACAAAATAGAGTATGCGCATTAGATGACAGCAAATGTAATCTAAATGTAACAAAAGTACCAAAGATAGATTCCTCTGCAGTACCCTTGAGAAAAAAAGTTCTCTCCATTATACTGTGAATGCCTGTGCAAGTGTCACACTTGGTCTAACGCATGGCTGCACAGACAGAGGAACAGACGGTCCCTGCAATAACCTACTTCCCAAACAAGCGAGATCCAACAAGTGGTCCAAACCAGATGGCAAGCAATCAAACAATTCCCCCTCCAATAAAACAAGAGAGGAAAATGCCAAAAACAAAACTCCCCCTGCTGAAGCCCCAAACTCAACCCCAGGGGTAGTAGGACGGTTTAAATGCATGGCACTGAACAGCTCTGTCTGTGCCTGCACTGGGACCAGTGTCTCACTGCAAGCTAAACCATGCATGCAGACCACATGGAGAGAAGTGAAGACTCAGAGTGGCTTATTGACAAAATGTGTGCATGCACCTGTGTGTCACTGCAGACATAACAAAAACGGTTTGATCTTGCAACAAAAGGAAACAAACAAGAAAGAGAACTTTTGAAGCTTTTGATTTCTCTGTGTTTGGAAGTATTTGTTTAGAGTACTGTGAGCACCAGGGACTTCTGATGTCCCATTGATGCTCAGAGCCCAAAACAACAAAATGAACCACATGAATCCTTCTTAATTTAAGACATGAAATTTGGATCACACCCTAAATGCTACATTAAAAAACAAGTGACACTCTCACTGATTTAGACTTTATACTATGCTTTGAACTTTTTTCACCTTACCTGAACAAGCATGTCCTTGGAGTAAGTGTTAAAGTAGTGTGTGACGTGCTCTTCTGGATTACTGAGTCGGGTGCTGCGAGGGCCTGCTTTCACACCATTGTTATCGAAGCCTGAAAACACCACCAAGCACACAGTTTGCACATTGACATGAGTACAAAGATGTTACATTTTTGGAATCATTTTTGCTTGCTTACAGAGATACAAGGAAATAAATGAGGACGCGTTTATGAAAATATGATAACAGGCTATTTGCAGACATATAAACTTACCGTAATATTCATCCACAGCATATTGACAGCAAGTAAGAGACAAAATAAGGTCAACCAAAAGAAAAAAAAAAAACTACTAAGCAGCCCAACTGTTTTAACATTAATAATAATAAGAAATGTGACTTGAGCACTAAATCAACATATTAGAATGATATCTAAAGGATCAGATGGCACTGAGGAATGGAATAATGACTTAAAAATTGTTTTCATTACAGGAATAAATACTATTTTAAAATATATTAAAATATTATATAAAACAATAACTTGTTATAACTTTTGGTAGTATAACTGCCTGATATGCAAACACAAGCAAAACATGACTAAAGAAAGCCATATTATTTAAAGCAGGGAAAAAAATAAAAGGATGGATGGCATACAGTTTGTGTGAAGTGTCAATATCTCACCCAGCAGCCAAGCATACAGTCTACGGTTCAGAGACATGTCTCTTCTTAGAACAACATGAAGAGCTGCAGACAGAATTCTGATCATGTCTGGACGTGTAGCCTGAAATGAACCACACAGTTACAGTATAATGTTAGTGTTTCATTTCTGTGTCAAATGCTAACATTTCTATTTTGTGACTAGTGAATTACACCTAATTCAAATCTACAAATATTTGCTTTATAGATCGTAAAATGCTACCTGAAAGCAACAAAGATGGATCTCAGAGAGAACTTTAGGAAATGTTCCTAGCATTGGGACAACTAAAGGTGAAAGATTAAATAAATCAGTATCGTTACCTGACTCATGTGGAAGGGAAAGCAGAACAGGATGAGATCCAGTGTGCTCCTCTGCACAAGCACACTAGAATCCTGTACAGATGTGCTGACTGCTTCCACCTGATAAAAACAATGATATAAACATGAAAAAACTCAGTGGCAGCCAAATGAACAATTTTTAAAGTTTGAATCATTCATTATACTCTTGCTTGCATTATGTCTATTAATCAGTGTACCATCAGTTCGATGTCACTTCCAATGATGTACAGCTGGTCCTCCATGGATAGTTTTCTGTTAAGATGAAGTAAGACAAAGGACACTCCAGGTAAGCGCACAGCAGGGCTGGTGAGGATGCTGCCCCACAGGGCACTGTAGAAGGCCGGCTGCTCCACAGCTGCTGCTACCTTTTCTAGCAGGGTATTGGTCCTTTGGACAACAGATGAAATATGATTAAGATTAGAGATGCACAATATATCAAGAAACATAAGTTGTCAGTTGACATTAGAAATGGTTTTTGTTTATCTATATTAGTCGATACAGGATGTATTTGGCCAGAATTAGATATTTTATTGCAAATGCTCATTTACCCTATTAATACCTTAAAAGTTCAGAAATGTAACATTTATTTCAGTATTATTTCTTAATGATATTAGAAATTATTAGAATATACAATATTATTCAAAGGTTTGGGGTCAGTATGAATTTGTTTTTTGAGTGAAATTGTTTTATTCAGCAATTATGCATTAAATTTACCCAATGTGACAATAAACAAACACTGTGATAAGTTATTTTGAACTTCTACCCATGAAAGAATCCTGAAAAATAAATGTGTCATGGTTTCCACAAAAATATTACACAGCACAACTATCTTTAACATTGATAATAATAAGAAAAAAAAGCTTTGCTGTAACTAGAATAAATTACATTACAAAATACATTAAAACAGAAAACAGCTATTTTAAACAACAATAATATTTTACTATATTACAGGTTTTACTTTAGTTTTGTTCAAATATATGCAGCCTTGAACAGAACAGAAGACTTAAAAGAATAATACAGGACAATACATTTGAAAGTAGTACATTCTAGCTTAAAAATCTTCTCTTTTACCTGTCATAATACTCTGAGCCCTCCTCCAGACCAGGCAGTACTCCGGTCAGAAGTCCCTGCAGGCCTGGTTTAAGAGTCTTTCCCAAGGGCAGGTAGTAGGTCTCATATAACCCAAGTAATACTGGCTTCACAGACATAGCAGCATTGGATAGTAAAGGGAAGAGGCCAGAACTGAGGAGGAGGGTGAAAGGGAATATATTAGGCACTAAAAGTTACTGTTGCAGAAAAATCAATCTTGGAAAATCTCTACCTATAAAGGAAAAGATCCTTTGCCAGGCGCTTTGGTCCAATGATCTTGAAGATGATTTCGTAGGTCTCCAGTGCCTTGCGGTGAACCCCGCTGGGCAGCGCCGGGTGGAGGCATTGAGCCAGACGCTTTCCAATAGTCAGTTTCTTAGGCACAACTTGATACTTGCCATTGTTTTGCAAGACCTGTCCACAAAATACAGAAAAATAAGATCAGTAAAACAAGTGCCCAATTTTTGGGGAAGTTTATAAATGTGATCAAACAGGTGTAGAAAAAGACCTTGTTGAGCTTCCCCAGCGCTGAGATCAGATCGGCCCATTCGCTGGAGTACTCAAAGTTTTTAAGGGCCTTATCTACCGCTGCCACATAGTTTCTGTATTTCGAGTCACCGAGGAGTTCCAACTCCTCTGCATTCATCGTCCTACACAGTGGGACTAAAAGCCAGTTCCAAAGTCATGTACGAACATCACACCTTCAGTGTAAAGGAACAGAGAGAAAAAAAAAAAAAAGCACAAAGGTTAAAATCAATCAAAAGGAGTGTACTCGAGTAATACTCAATGTAGATCACATGCTTGATGATATAAAACAAGGCGTGAGCACCAAGATTCCAGCATACTCAAGATTAAAAGACATTGTCATCATTTACTTGTGTTGTTTCAAACCTGTAAGTCTCGAAAGCAGCTATTTTGAATAATGATTATCAATGACCTCAGTAGTATTTCGTCAATACTATGGAAGTCAGTGGTTACCGTCTTCCTTTATCTTTCTTTTCTGCTCAACAGAAGAAATTCATACAGGTTTGGAACAACTTGAGTCAGAATTTCCCTTTTTTAGGTGAGCTATCCTTTTAAGCTTCACTGTGTGGAATATTTTTACACTCAACCAAATGCAACGGCCCTTTAGTGCTCATAAGAGCTCACTGTCAGTGGTGGAGACGCTGTGAGAGGTTATTGAATTATTAACAGGTGTGACTCAGTGGCAGGTGAGCCACTTAAAGCTATAAAAGGGCAAACAATAAAAATAACAATAAAGCACTGGCTAGGAAAAAAAAAAAAAAAAAATCAGTACTTCAATATTTTACCACACTGTAATCTGCCGTTGTTATTTCCTGTGTTATTCTTTTCAAAAAGACTACAATATAAATGAAAACAGTTAATCTCAAAACTATCACTTCCTCACCCAAACAATAGGAATAGCAATCTCAGTCATCATTTTCTACATAAGAAAAATCAATGGTGACCGAGGCTGTCGTTCTGCTCACGATTCTCCTTTTGTGTTCCACTGAAGAAAAGTCATACAGGTTTAGAAAACATGAGGGTGTACAGAATTTCTATTTGAGGAGAACTGTCCCTTTAAGATGCACCATAACAGCCCACAGGTTTTACTATATAGTCAAAACCAAAACAAGATCGTAAACATATTAATCCGAAACCGCCCACATTTTTTTCAACTGAATTAAACTAAATTCAAAAATCCAACAAATTGTACATGGACTCGATCCATTTGGCAGGCTGCTTGTCAATTCCTATGATCAGCTGATAAGGAACAGGGGACCATTGTGTGATGAGAAGGCCCCTATGAGGTCCTACTAAACAATTTTTCAGTGTGACAATGACGAATGAGTGATTCATGGTAAACATATATTCAAATCTTTCCACTCGGTACGATATCACCCACACACGGACAGAATAACCAATCAAACACGATCAAATGTCATGAACACACGCTAACTGCTAAGCTACTGCAGGCTCACTATAGAGTAACGTTAGCGGATCCACTTCAGTGAGCTGCTGCTGCTGCTGCTTACCGTTCAGTCGGACGGCGATTTTTTGAGAAGGTCTCAGCTGTGAGGGGATGGCTGTTTTTGTTAATCGTGTGGGCAGATGGATGTATGGATGGATAGATGGGTGAATGGTTGAATGGATAGGTTGTGAACGATGTACGGTCAGATGCGACGTCGGTGGTGGGTATACTGACAGCAAGAAACGCTTTCCCGGATGCCTCTGGCGAGATCACATATCTGCTTTTAGTAAAGCCATTTTGTTATACAGCAGCGTTAATGTTGACATAAGTCCAGGTAGCGTTGACATTCTGCGGATGAAACCATTTTTGATTAAAGTCTTTGACAGGTGAAACGCTTCGTTCTACGCATGCGCCAGGAGTTCCTGGTTCAACAAAAAAATACGTCACTCTTTCATAATAAAAGTTCCCGTATTGAGCTGGAGTCGCTTTGTGCGCAAACCCCGGAAATCCTTTTTTTACTGTCGATTTTCAATTTGAGTAAAATAAGACCTGTAACGTTAGTTAACATCACTGAAAGAGTTTCACTTTATGTTCTACAATGTAAACTACACACATTTACACAGCAATTTTAAAATACACAGTGTTTCAATTAATTGTGGACTACAAACTAAAGAGCTTGTAATACCTACTATTAACGTTACTATTAGCTCAAAAAACTCACTATTCAGGCTGTATTATGTGGTTTGAGTTCAATGTAAAATATTGAAAGGTTGTTTTTTCTTATGTCTGCGTCACCGAAATCAGTAATGTAGCAGTACTGCCAGCTGATGGCGCTGCTGAACAAAACAGAAACCACTGCATTCGACGTTGCGCACTTTAATTTCCAAAGCGGTGACAAGCGAATTATTAAAATACGTCATTTACCTGACATTTGCTTAAATAACCACAGGCTAAACTTGCTGTAGAGATTACTTTATATTGCCCTCGGATTGTTTATTTATATTATTATTTATAATTTAGTATTCTTTACAGCAGTTAACACTTTATTATTTACACCTTTTGTTCTGTTGCTGTCAGGGTAAATCAAACACTGCAGGCTAAACAGACTATAAACAACTGAAAATATAATCACTGGTATTTGTAATTTACAATAGTTAAGTTGACATTGCGAACTAGTGTAAGACGTTCATGATACAAACGAGTTTCCCTGTAGCCTGAATTTTGTTTGTAATAAACTTGGCTTCAAACGAGCAAGGTTTTTCAATCATGCCATCTTAAGCAGAGATCACTTATTCACGTTTCCGGCCAAACACCAACCATTCATTTCCTGCCTTTTATATGGTGCAATTTTTTCCATCTCTTTTTTGTTTTAACTTTCTTCATAAGTCATCTGCCTTTATTATTGTTATTTTGTAATAATGCAATATAAATGTTTAAAAAGCACCTAAGCATATTAAAATCTTTACAAAGAACAAACATGTTCTACAATTCTTAAAAATTATTGCGTTAATGGCATGTCACGATAAACCACTGTTATAAAACATATCCAGTGGGTGCTGCTGTCTACGTGAGCAGACAGGAGTTCTCGTCCAAATAGATAATCAGTTTCATGGGCCACACAGTAAATGGTTTCAAAACTCTGGGCCGAAGTCCAATACACAGTGTCAAGTTGTTCTACGTGCCCTGCTGCTCGAACTGGCAGTAGTAGCATTTAAGATTATTGGCAAAAACAAATATTTGTATGTCATTATTCAACAGCTGTTGCTCATGTATTTGTAACCCTTTAAAACGGCAGTAAAGACTAACATCCATCCATTTCCAAATGTTGAACTCTTACGGATTAAAAACAGCAAACACAAAGACAGTAATAGGGGGAAGGGAAGGAATTTTATTCTTTTTTTTTTTAGACAACCAAATTAAACAGTTTGAGTACAATTTTAGTTCAATTCTTTCCAAAAGGGCTTTCAGTTTCCATTTCAAGTGACATTTTTAAGGTTGGGATAAATTCACAGCCAATTGTTCAAGATAACCAAATTTAGGAAAAGGACTTTTACACATTCCATTAAAATAATTTACTTATTACTTTTAAAAGGTTAAAATTTTATCAGGCATTCTGGGAGGTAAAATGCAGTGTCGCTGGCTTCAAACACTGGTCTGCGGAGGAAAGACCAATGACTTGGGGCAAATGCAACACTGCTTTATGGACTCTGGAAAAGGGGAAAAATGATGAGGGTTTTATCAATGCAAAAAATGTGTAGTAAATTCTATTTGCATAGGCAACTCAAAATCAAAATGTATAAAAGTCCCTTTCAATTTCAAAATGTTTTTTTTTTTCTATCTTTTTTTAACTTGCACTTAAAGCTCGCTCTGCCCCTACATGGTGCATTATACAAAATAAAAATATTATGTGCAAGATCACTGGCAACAAATCACACAGTGCAGGGGTTTTGACGCACTATATGCAAAATTTTCTCTTTTTTTTAAACAAAATATTCTTCAGCATTTTTAAAACAAGCCACGTCCTTAGCGTGACTTTTACATTCAGTGTTATTACTAAAAATACTTTATCTGCAGGTTTCAAACAATCCTGCACAAATGTACAATATGCTACAACATTTTATACATTTCATTATTTACATGGCTCTATTACACATATCAAAACTCATCAGCTTTGTTTTGTCATTTTAAGATAGCTATTAACATCACGTTCTGCAAGAGAGGTAGTTTCCACCACACTCATTACTAAGTGGGAAGGGGTGCTTCATCACATATCGTCAGTTGTAAGAGCAACATTGTCTGAAACGTTTGAACACAAATGAACAGCAGTGCAAGAATAACAACAAGTGAGAAAGGGCAGTGTGTGTGTATAATGTCGGCTGCCTGCCTTCTTATAAAACAAACAATGTAAACATGTCCTCGCTGGACTTGCGCCCTATATCTCAGTTCCCCCGTGCCATAATACACACATTTCATAACATAATGCTTGTATCGAAACAATCACAGAGCAAACAAGGCTATGAGACAAGACCAAAGAAAACATTCATCCTATGTTCTCACATCATAACCCTCCTCCGCATATTTGCTCGGTGATCATTTCAAAAGTACAGCAGAGGTAAAAGGAAAAAAAAGAAAAGAAAAGAAAAAAGAAATGAACGCCAAAAATGATTTGTCAACCAAAACCTTGATATACGCTAATGCCTTACCCGATGATTTATGGCACTTGTAACCAGATCTGGTCAAACAAGGGGAGGTTCCAACAGAAAATTGCTGATTTCTTAGCTTTGGTAAACATTAAAAATCACACTTAGGTTTTCTAAGCTATAACACAAGGGATGCAAAAAGAAAGTTTAACGCTGCAATAGAGCTTGTGAACCTTAGAGAATTTCAACACCTATAGTGCAATGCGCACAGCGCTATTTATAAAAAAAAAAATAATAATTAAAAAAATAAAAAGTACAGGTGTTGAAAGCACAAGGTCCGTTGTGCCACCTCATTAGGCTTGAGGTTAGTCAAATGACCTATAATTCACTTAAGCTTGTTCCCCTTCGTATTCTGTTCGCTCAGATCTCCCTGCAGAACGAAGTCGAGTGGCTTTTACTTCCCAAAAAGCAAAATAAAAATAGATTCCTGGAAATGCAGTATGCACTATAACGCTACAAATGCTGCTGTGCTTAGCACCAAGAGGTTTCTGACACTCCCTGCATGATTAAAACTCAAGCCGAGAGTGTGCATCAAACCTCAGCAAGCGAAAAACAACGCAAGGAAATGGTGTGGATTTTGTCTACTCCTAGGCCTAGTTGAGAAGAAAAAACACACTGACTGTCACAAACAGCCATCAAAAAAAAACAACAAAACAAAACAGGAGCATAACAGAGCAATGAGTTAAGGAGGACATCCAGTTCATCATTTGTCATGGCATATGGCTCCACTAAACCTTCTCGACCGCCCCCTTAAGGCTTCAGCAACGTAATAACCATTGGAGCGGTTTGCGTTTTTAAAAAAAAAAAAATTAGGTGATGAACAGTAGAAGAAACATCTGCCTGCCAAATGCTCATCACCTTATTAAGATGCAAATCTAAAAATAGCTGTAAAATATATTACGCGGCTGGAGCATTTAAGAAGAGGGCGAGATACCGAAGCGGAGCCTTCGTTCATATATTGGCTTAGAGCAGCAGCGAGTGACCTTCTTAGGCCTGAACCTTCAGGAGGCTCTTTAACTGAAAGGTCATCATCTCACGATGATCGCAAGCGCCCATGGGAAGAGACACCCAGTGGCTCGGGGGCTTGGGTAGCACACTTGGGGATGGGGGCTCACTAAACTTGGCTCCAGCATAGTTCTGACCACACTGAGCTGACAAAAGTTTGTTCAGATGGGACACCGTACCCTCCCAATTCTGATCATAAGGTGTGGCAAAACGAACTGAGGCATTTTTCTTGTCTACAGACGCGGCCTGCCGCGCCTCAGGAAACCAAGAATAGCTGGTGCCCTTCTCACCCCTGCGATGGCTGAGGTGATGGGGCACCCCTAAGGCTCCTGAGGAGGCGGAATGCACCACTCCATTCTGGTCTCGACTTCTCTGCTTGCCCCTGCTAATCGGGTGGCTCTTCTTGGGTGCCGGGCGATCTGGAATGTTGTATCTCTCGCCACCTCCCATACTGCTTTGATTGGATGTCACCTATCAGAAGACAAAAAACTTGTTTAATGAAAGAGAAATAAGTACATATTTGAATTACAACGGTTAAATGGAACAAACTAGTTTAAAACAGGCTTAAAATAACTATTAAGCTTCCCGTTTTGCAGGCTTACAATAACAAAGGGCTACGTGCAGCCCGAGACAGCCAGCCCGCCCCGCCCCTCCCCCACTCGCTTCCTCTGCTTACCTCTCTGTTGTAGAAAAGTTGAGTGCGTGGTTCTCTTCACTTTTTAATTTCTCTTCACCAATCGGGCTCCAGGTCCTCGAAGTAGTTGATCTACTTCTCGCTGCACATCTATGTCCAGCAAGATCTGAAGTTTTCATGTGCCAATGAGCGTTGTTTTGTCGTGTAACCGAGCTGAACATGAATTCACCTCGGCGCACGGTGCTCTAGAAGCCGTGAATCTAACAAAAGAAAACGATATCATTGTTTAACTTAAACTTTCGTTTTATTAAACACGTAGTAACACTTATTTTCTAAACGAATATTGCGTCACTAACTAAACTAACGTTAAACGTTAGTTGTAACTAAAGTGTAAAACAATGAGTGAAAAGGGCAAAAGTGAAAAATAAGGGTCAAATAATAAAATAAAGTTGTACATAATTTGTAATTTAAGCAATGATATTTTTAAGAGAAAAAAATATTTTGTGAATACGGTATTACATAAACAACACGTAACGTAATCTTCCTCCATTGTGCTCAATGTCTTCACGGTTGTTATCCATCAAAAAAGTACATTTTCGGTTAGTTCGGAATTGCAGGTCATTTCTATAATGTTTTACTAATAAAGTTGAGTTTTAAATAATAAACTCAAGGCTATTAGGTCATGTTTTCTGGCCCCGTACCAAAACAAAGACTCTCTTACTCAACATGGCGTCAATACCGTCGACGACTCCCTATGTGTTTAACGTTAACTCAGTAGAAAACAACTTACCGACTTCCTCAGGCTTCGATGGAATAAGCCCTTCGTCTTCCCTTGGTCTAGTGTGTCAGCTGTAGCTGTTTATGGAGAAAATATTTCCCGATATGCGAATCTTTGTTTAAATCCGAGTCTACAGCGGAATGGTTCTCTCCTTCTCCAGTTTGTCTCCGTCTAACAACAAAATGGATCCTCAACAAAGCCTAAGTAGTTCGAGCTTGTGGTGCGCTGACCAATCAGGGAGCAGCACTGTCGACGTATGACCAATAGGAGCGATGATCACGCCTGTTGCCATCCTTTCTGCGTCACTAAACATTACGTGTTTGTGGGGAATTTTGGTTTTTCCGCGTTACTGTAATAACTCTAAGGCATAAAAAATGATCACATGGTTTCTTCCGGTTGGGTTAAGCTCAAACACAAACACTTAAATATTAACCTACTAATAAATGTCCACGGCATATCATCGAAGGGCACAGTACTGGTACAAGTCTACATGTCTTATGTAAAATTATGTTAACAATGAAACAGTTATAAAGGCTTTATATGTCCAGTTTGCTTATACAAGTGAGAAGAGTTTTTTAATAAAAGCAATAAGGACTTTCAGACACTCCATGTGTTGTGGAAATAATAAAAAACAGATCGAAGTTCAAAGAGACACAAATAACAAAATTATGAGTGTGTCGAGATGATGTATAGCCTAGTGATAACCTAATAAAACAGTAGGTACTTCGCAGACATGATCACAATCAGAGGAAAGGTGTGAGTGGGATACAGGAAATAGACCTAGTTTGTCTTGAAAACCAAAAACAGACGTAACACATCCTTTAAGTATCACACACCACCTGCTGGCATGTTACAACATGTAGATAAAAACCTGTGAAGTGGTATCTACTGCCAATGACAATGGGAGGGAAAAAGTGTTTGAAAAGCTACACATAAAGGTGTTATTTTGGGGGGGTGTAGTATCTTCATAAATCAATGAATGGGCTTGGAGGAGGCATATGGGCCATTTGGTGTTTTTGAAGCAAAATGTGTGCTTAGATCGTTTATGGCACTCTAACCCTGAGAATGTTTTAAGTTGAACAGCTGTTAAAAGGCAGATAAACATTCTGCTTATCAGACCAAATTTAAACCTTCTCTTCCTGTTAACCTGTTTCCAACCTTATATTATCTGAACCACTCCAAATTAATTAAACTTAATTAATTTCAACAACTTACACAAAAGTATATATTTAACTTATGTTAGACATTTGTCGTTTAACAATATTTTAACATAACACTTTATTTGTGTATTACTATTACACAAAACTGGGCTTTGAATTATGAATTCAATGTTTTGGGTGAGTTACTACATTATCCAGACTTGGGATGTCCCATAAAACAGATATGACAATTCACATACTGAATTGTGACAATGTTTAGATGAGCTTAAACTTTCTTAACTACTAAAAACTTTTTTGTTTTAAACTTTTAAATGTTTTAATTACTATTTATGATTGCTTTCTCGTTTTAAAATTCCCTCATCTGTAGATTAAATAGCCTACTCCTGCTTATCCTTTAAGCAAACCTGTTGCATAATGTAGTGTTTGTTCAATCAAAATCCGTATTTGGGGGAGGAAGTGCACACCCTCTGCATGCAGCCTTTAGAGCTTTCCAGGGCACTTGGCCTAAGTTTGTATCCTATGTTTGGAAACTAGGTTTGGTGGGAGGCTCTTGTCGGTCATACACGATTTGAGAAGAGGTCAAATGACCAAATTTGACAATGTTCTACATCTACATCTACACAAGAAGCAAATCGTGCTTTTATGATTTTGTTACACCCAAAAGACAAATCTATATATGTTAAACAACTATATTATGCTATATGTCAATGTATTGATAGATAAATAAATAAACTATATAATAGACAGATAGATAGATAGACAGATGGGTTGTCCCCCTTAACACACAGTCATGCACATACAGGTGACAATTTAGTGACTTCAGTGAAATTTAGGCACTGCATTTATCGAATTTGAGACAAAAGGTACACAGCTTTTCAGCTGGAAAAATTCCAAAAAAAGTTTTCTCAGGATCTATATTGTGCGGTGGATAAGCTAAATGACTCGACATAACATAAGAAACATTGCAATAAATAGTTTTGAAGAAAAAAATCTGCCTTTTCATTAAACCAGAGAAAAACTTTGAAAATAACCATAACGACGCAGTCTCCATGCTACAATAATGATAGAAGCAAAGTTTTCCACAGTTTTGATCTTTGTAAGTACAATTTGACTGTATTATTTGTGCCCCCCCCCCCCCACCCACCCACACACACACACACACACACACACACACACTGTTAAATAATAGATAGATAGATGCAAGCTTTCTACACATTCTCAGACTTGAGCAAATTTGAAGTACTTCACCAGCGCCACCTGTTGATTAAAAATAGCATTACACTCAATATAGTTACAGAGTTTGAGAAAATATAATTTTAAAGTTATTACAGTCATATATTAATCTTTCCGTAGCCCTGTATATTGTAGAGAGAAAGATATTCGTTTTTTGGTATACATAAATATTGTTGGGTTGCACTCGCCCAATAATAAAGTGTCATATATTTCTTTATTTATTCATTATTAATGGATGTATGTAACTGAGAGTTCAAAATGATAAAAACTCAAAAGCCTTGTTTTTACAGTTCCTCACTTGTCAAACCCTTTCAGAGAATAAGCAATTACAGGGAGGAAAACGTATTAAAAATTGGGGACAGCTGCAGTGAGAGGTAACCGATATTTCCCTCCACCATCTGCTCTCCAGAACAAGAGTAAATTTGTGAAATAGGTCAGCAACAAGATGAGGAAGATGTGGTAAAGGGAATTGTTTCAGCATTTTTGTTTTATACACCATTGTCGTTTTGTGGTGAAGAGACATTTACTGATTTTTTAAGAACACTGAGACATAAAGAAGTGGCACAGAGATAATACGCTTTGGAATGAATATCTTTTAAGGAAAGGATTGATAAAGTGATTGTGGCAGAGGAAAGAACATCATGAGGAAACTGTGGTAAAGAGAAATATTTCAGCATCTTATGGAGATGAGGTTCCTCTTTGAGTGTGAGTTTTCATCTCAGAGAAAAACAGCTTTGGTACTTTCCATTTGTTCCTTCTCTTTTCCCAATAATGTCTCTTTAATCACCCGCATCTCTGCTCATTGAAAAAGAATAGGCTACAGCACAATTTGTGCTATCACAGAATAACATTGAAAATTTGGTTCTTTCTTTCTCTCACAGGGGGTGTGGTGTACGCTCTCATGTTGAAATCAGAAGCTTGACATTTGTGAAAGAGACAGTAGTATCTGCCAACAGCAGACAGTTTTACCAACAGCAAAAGACGAAGGTAAGAACTACTTGATTCATATGTATGAACTCTAATGTGCAGGTTTTTCTTGCTTTATTTGTAAAACATATAGTGTGTTATTAACTGTCAAGTATGAACTTCTTATATTTTACTTGTGAGTACAAAAGAGTTGTAACCTGAGGATGCTTTTACGAATCTTACACTTTATTGCATGTTTTCAAAATTTTGTACAGTGCTTTGTCTTATTATGTTCAGTTCAAATCATCTGGGACGTATTTACAAACACATTGTTTTATGACCATCTTTGACCCTCAGTGAGCCACCAAAGGACAAAATGGTTAGGAAAAATACACAAGGAAGGAATATTTGAAGGAACCAAGACTCTGAGGGGAAAGCCCTATTAGAGAAGTGGCTTTAACCAAAATATTTCCAGTATTTACTGAAAATGTAACAACAATGAGACACATAGAGATAGCATGGAGCTAATATGCTTGGATAGGCAGGAGGATTTAAAGAACAATATTAGTGCTTCTTGTAAGGCAAGGATTGTGGAAGGTGGGAACAAATAACAAATAACCTTTGTGTATCAAACAGTTGTTATTCAATACTAGATAAAAGAGTGTGAGTGTGTCTGTTTCCTGGACTTTGCTTGTACCGCAATTAAACCAAAAAAAATCTTTAATATTGCTTAATATTTTTTTTTTTTTTGTCTAGAGGATGCTAGTGAAAATACAACTATTTGTCAATCCTTCTCTTGCAATAATCTTGTGTCGTCTTTTGCCCAGCAGGGGGCTATCTTATCTAACTTTATCTAATCTACTCAACAGCTTCAGGTCAGTGACCAGTAGTTAATATTCCACAAATGACTAGAATAGACCAGTAAGACAAACTGATTATTTCATACTGAGGATAACATCACCTCTCTTCCAAATCTAAGCCATGCAGTCTGAATAATTCAGTTTTATTTATAGAATGCATTAGCCTAATAAAAGGTTGCTTAGAGACATGTTTGACTTTAAATGAGTTTAACTCTCTTAATCATGTCATATTCAGAACTTCAAATTCAAAAAACAATTTCCCTTCATGTTTCTATGGCAGTAGTCACATGAGACACATTAATAATTGTGTCTGCTGTTTTTTTTTTGTTTTTTTTTTACCAATTGTCATTTATTGTTTGACAGACCATTTCTGTGGGAAAATGGCGACAGAATTGGCACAAGATCAAGAAGCTATCACTGCGCTTTATTTAAATGAAAGTACACCAAACATTACAACCACAGGTATTATTTCTCATGAAGAGTTTCTATGGCCTGTCTGCATGACATGTCTTTTCAAGTTTTGTTGTAATGATTTTACTAGTTTTCACATAAGACATTGAAAAATAGATTTAAAAAAATAATAATAATAATAATAATAATAATAATAATACTAACTTTCAAAAGTTTTGGGTCAGTGAGATTTATTTAAAACTAAATTTATTATTTTATTCAGCAACATTTTACATTTTTACAAAAAAAAATAAAATAAATAATGATAAAAAAAAAAAATAAATCTATTTCAAATAAAAGCTGTTTCATCAAAGAATTACAAAACAAATGCATCATACTTGCCATAGTTTTAATTGATAATAGGTAATTGGATTTCTTAACTTAATTTTCAAAATTTAGCTTTGCCATCACATAAATTAATTACATTTTAATCTATTAAAATATAAATTATTCTAAATTGTAATAGTATTGTACAATATTACTGCATTTGTATTTTAGAAAATAAATGCAGCTTTTATGAGCTTTCAAAAACAGTCTAACTCCAAACTTTTGAACAGTATTTAATTAAAATATTAATCAAAAACATAACAATTAGTGATTTCAAACAATTAATCGTGATTAATCACATCCAAAATAAAAGATAGTGTTTACAAAAAAGATATGTGTGCATTGTATTTATTTATTATGTATAAATGCAAACACATGTGTATATATTTACAATATTTTCATGTTTATATATTTATATTTAAATATAATTTATTTGATAAATGCATATTAATATTTTATATAAAACCATTTTTTTCTTAAATATATTTATACATAGCTATAGTTATTTATAATTTATGATAAACTATACACACAATAATTATATACATGTAGGTGTGTGTCTATTTATACAGTGGGTACGGAAAGTTTTCAGACCCCCTTAAATTTTTCACTCTTTGTTATATTGCAGCCATTTGCTAAAAT
>JAUMHE010000021.1:1226631-1239820 GCA_032359235.1 Enteromius mattozi
AAAAATAAGTGCGATTAAAATGCGTTAAAAAACTTAACGCGTTATTTTTTGTGTAATTAATTAATCTAAATTAACGCTTTGTCTATATTAAAGTGTTCAGAGCAGCAGATAGGGTGCATTTGCTCATCTCCAGGGGTTTCCTGTAACATAGAAAGAAAACATAAAACTCACTTGATTGGAAGTCAGCTTAGAGGCCAAACATCTTCTCAAATCCAGGTGCATGAGAGCGATCAGTAAAGTGCGTTATCCTCAAGTACCCTCGTCGTCCTTGAAAGCTTCACTCCCAGACTCCTTCATATGCTTGAACGACGCTTGTTTTTTCACTTTAAGTGTTATCTTTGAGATTTGGTGGTTCCTACACCGATTAGTCGCACGTCTCGCACCATTAAGGTGGCAAGAACTTCATCCAACATATTTAAAAGCAGGTGTCACACCTCTAGGTTGCACAACTGACAGGACAAAAACTTTATTGGTTCAATTAAAATGGTACCAGCGAGATTGAGAAAAGAAAAGCAAAACGGCGAGAAGAGGAGCGTAAGTAATGACCGCAAAGAGTAGACAGGCAATTATCTGAAAGGCGCTGATGGAAAGGACAGATAACACGCGCAAATAAAATGAGCGAATGTCTAACAGAGGGATACAAAAAACAGACAGGGCACATCAGACTGTAATGGACTGTCAGTAGAACTGGAGGATGGATGAATGTAGGAGAGAGAGAACGAGGGGGAGAAATGCTAATGAATATCTCCAGGGGCATTGATCGATTAAACCGAACGCAGACAGACAGCAGTCTCACCACACTTCGACTTCTGCTTCGTCACAGTGAGCGATAAGAAGAGAAGAAGCCTGCACAACGTTTACCTGAGCTCAGCTAATGTCATTTGTGCCACATATCTCATTTAAAAACAAAAACCAAGTTGACACAAAATACAGTCAGTACCTAACAAAAGCCAGCTAAAATAAAACAGATACAAGAACAGAGTCAGGGACGAGTGGTCAATGGAGAGCCATTTACAAGATGAAAAATAGTAATATTGTGAAATATTGTTATACTTTAAAATAGCTGTTAAATTTATTTTTAAAATGCATATTTTTCCATGTAACAGCAGACTGACTATATGCCATCATGAGACCCAAAATGTTTCTGGGTCCTGCAACATTTTTGCTGCATAATATTTTTGTGGAAGCCGTGACATTTTATCTTTATAAGAATTAAAAAAAAGAAAAAAAAAAAGATGAATAAATAAAAATAAATACCATTTATTTGAAATGCAAATAATGAAAGTCGTTACTGACACTTTTGATCAATTTATCACATTATCGCATTTTCTTAAAATTTCTTTCTATCGCAATTTCTTTCTCCCTAATAATACCAAACTTCAATATTTATGTATTTTCTGTGAAGTGGCTTACAAGAAAGATGTTTATAAATCAAAATAAATCACAAAACCATAAAACACAGCAAAAACAATAATCTAAGCATGTTTTTACATATTTTATTACATAAAAATGCAAAGGAAATGGAATGCACCAATGTGAGATAATTATTTTTATTATTTTCAGTTGATGGCATCAATATTTATATGTAATTTAGTAATGCAACATTTATTAGCGCTGTCAAACGATTAATCACAAAAATAAAAGTTTATTGAAAATATATTACATAATGTGTGTGTACTGTGTACATTTATTAGTAATAATATATATATATAAAAATACACACATGCCTGTATATATTTCAGAAAAATGTGTTATATATAAATGTTTTAAATGTATAAACATATCAATTATATTAATTGTAATAAATATATACATGGAAATCTTTCCAAAATATATATACTGTTTATATGATAAATACACACAGTAAATACGCATATATAAATGTAATCAAAAACTCATTTTGGATGCAATTAATTGCTTGACAGCACTCATATTTATATACATACACAATTATTAAATCAACCATGCTGCAGTTATGAAGCTAATATTTAAAGAAAATTATCAGAGCTTATTGAGACTCAATGCTGGATGCTGGTATGTCTTATGAAACACGACAGTCAGCTGAAGTTTACCGAATTTGCATCCGGACATTAAGCAGGCAGGAATGCAGTAAACACGAGTCAGGCAGTGCTAGAGTTAAGCAGCCTATTTCAGCTATGATCATTATCCCCAGCGGTCTCACATTTTTGAGGCTACAGCCACCAAAATACTCCTAAAACCGTGGTCACTTGTGTTTGAGTCTTCCTCGAGAACTATGATCAAACAAAGCACACGCTAGACTCAAAGTACACAAGTAAAGAAAGCAAGCGCAAATTAAAAAGCACATAGAAAAAAAAAGAGATGCTTTTATTCTGGTAATTTAGGCTTTATAAAAAAGGGGAAGTTTTACATGTACAATTGTGGTTAGATTTAAAAGGCAAAACAAGCTCTTACATCACCCCTGCTGGTAAGTCGGATCATAAAGCTAACGTTCTCTTATCACACTGTTCTTTTATGATGGGGAAAAACAACACAAATATAGCACAATATAGACTCTCAAGAGAAAGGTGTATTGCTATTATTGTTGCAGACGTGGACGCACTATAAAAAGCTCGTCTGCAGGGAGCCCACACTGGCCCTAATGCAAATCTCATTGAGAACAACATGGTTTACCGCTGCGACGATGCAGTGACCAGGCAGCTGGAATACTAATACTCTCCGACTCGTTCACGTGTGAAAATCAAGCAGTGTTTTCACAATGTCGAAATTGATCTCTGAAAACCTAATAGTTTCATAACTGTTGTTTTCATTTGTGCTTTTGAAGCATGTCACAATAAGGATTTGAAAGCAGATTTATGTTGGCTTGTACAGGAATTCTTGGTGGGTTTATTGTTGGTTGGTCTCTGAAGCCTTACGTTCTTGTTTTGGACCAAGTGGTTAGCATGCTGTGACTCAAAACCACAGAGAAATACAGACCAAAGCTATGCATAAATCAAACAATTGATCTTTCCATGTGGTCGTATCTAGCCATTGCAACCAACTAGTTGCAGTGTTTTAGGTCTCCAAGCCTAGGTATGTACATCAAAACCACAAGACGTTCTCCTCAAGCCATGGTATACCACTTTTATACCACAATAATACAGAAAAACCTGTAGTCTAGTTTAGAACAGTATAAACCCATACTATATTTTTTGCAGTATGCAGTGCAGTGTATACTGTGCACAATATGCTGATTGTCTGTACACGATGAACATTTACTGTACCTAATATTTGCCTAGACTATATGTACAGATCTCAGTACTTCAGATACTGTATTCTATAATGCAAAGCACTCTCTTCATTGCAGTGTCAGGAAAGACCAGAATATAAAATCAACAGCAATTTTAGATATTTCTATCAAGAGTCATTATTTGATTGAACCAGTACTGAAAGCATTTTTACATAAGATTGGATTAAATACAGTGACTACTAAATTCATAGCCAATGGAAACAGATGAAGTTATGGCAGATAACTTCATGGTACAAGCCACTTTATGGCTTCTGCAATTTTTTGGCCAAAACAATAAATTGTCCAAAAGGTTTCCATACAATGTTCTTTAAAAATTAATAATAAAATACAAAAAATACATTTAAAAGTATGCCCACATCACAAGATATTAGGTTATTGATTTTAGACAGCAGTGTTATTAAATTGTTTAATGTATATATTTTTTTCTTGTATCATTATTTGATCAAACTGCCAGAACTGTAATCATTCTAATACAAAATTCAGTAAAAAGATTTACCAATATTATAATCGTGGCAGATACACACAGATGATTGTTTTTGTGTTACGGTCAATAAATAAACTGACATACAAATTTACACAAATAATAAAAATGAAAAGCATTTAAAAAAGGAAAATTTATAAAACATAATTTAGGCATCACAGCATATTTACTTTATGGAGTTGAGAGTGATATTAAATAGTTTTTTTAAAGATGAGGGTTAGAGAATGCAAAACTTATTCCAAAATGGAAAAATTTGCATGCACATATACATCGAATAATCAGCCAATAAAAACGAATGTAAAAAATAAACATTGCTTAACTCATAAATGTAAGCCATTCACTGAATTCAACATTCATTTTAATGAGGTATGTAGTATAATAATGCTTGAAACGTTTCTCATTGTATATTGCATGCCATTTCAGATACAACTCGCATTTGATTTGAAGAAATGCTGCTGCTGTGCCTTCATGCTGATGGGGAATGGCTTAGGAATATGTGCTGAATATGCGCTGGATGGGCAAGAGAGAATGAATTGGAGACACTTCAGTGCCTTAACGGGGAGCAGATGTGTGTCTCTTCGATAAATCCGTTCTCACACCCCTGGACCCAAAACATCAACAGCAGTGAGTCACACAGTAAACTGGAACAATGTGCAGGGTACTTCCATAAAAGGTGAGAACGTATGCATGCATCCAGCATTCATGTGTGTAGTGTTTGAGATGAACATGAATATGACCCGAATGTGTGTATCAAAGCCACTATAATAACACAGGAATAGAAAGTAAGTAAGCATGTTGTCATATTCCCAAATGCAAAGAGAGTGTCACCTCAAGAACCTGACACTCGGCGATACCTAACACATGCTAATCCCTGACACACACACACACCCACCCATCCTCACAGCCTCCCTCAGGACATGAAGTGTGAAAAAAGGATGTAACTGGCCTATTTCTTCTTTGGGTGCTTAACTCCTCAGCCTCCGTCGTGCACCATTTAGGATGTGCACTCAGGGAACTAAAATCGTATTTCGTACTGTAAATTACACATGGCAAAAATCAGTGTGGTACCGAACTGCTCAGGTGCTGACCCATAAAAGCAAAATAAATGAATAAAAAACAGATTTAGATGGCTCTCTTAAGACAAACGTCATATGACCTTGCAAGGTACTTCATTTCGCATGTCACTAACGGTAAACATTTCTTACCGTCAAATTCAATCACCAAACAAGAATACTCTGGAGGAGAAATAGAACAGATGTGCACTCTATTATTGCATCTACTGCATGTCTCTGACGTCTCACTCTCCTTCAGAACCTCTATATGTGAACGCCAAAGCCAGTCCTCACTCTGAACAAAAATACTCTTAAACCAGAAACAAAAACACGCAAAAAAGTTCTTCATTCAGTCCAAAGTAGGGCAGTACAAAACTACAAAATCGACTAGTCATTGGTTTCCCTGGTTAAGTAGACCTGAGCTTTCAAACCAGGGTCAGGCCACAAGATACGGAAGGTAAAATAATATTTACCAAATTACTAATGACTTGTCATGAATCATAAATCACAAATTATATTATTCTATTAACATATGAGATGCAAAAAAAAAATGTGTGAACATTAAAGGGGTTAAAATACTCTAAATATTAAATGTATTCAGAATGTATCTACAGCAAAAAGTAATTAGATTATATACTGATATATAGAGCATTTTTACATTTTAAAAAGAGAGGTCCACTGCAAAGGGACCATCAATAAGGGGTATTAATAAGCCATCTGTTATAAATAAGGCAATACATAACAAACACTAAACAAGAAAAAAAAACTGTCATTTTCTAAAAACAACACTTGTGGTGAAATGCTCCAAAAATATCATAAAATGTGAAGCAAAATGCAACGATCAAAGACTTCAATGTGAATGTGGATGGCTGCAGGAGAGGTGCTTTAAAGTTGGCTTTTATAAAGAAATGTGTCCCTAAAAACATCCAAAAATACACCTACCTAAATAATTATATAATCAAAAATTGAGATAAATTAAACTTCAAAAGGTTAAATAGTCAGTTGTTGGACAAGTCTTAAAAGCTCTGATGTCGCTTAATGACTGAAATGATGAAACAATGATTGAAAATGTATCAGAGCAGATGGCACGCTCAAACATCCCCAAAGCTCGCTGTTAAAAGAGTGACACTACGGCACCACCCTCTCATGTATAAAACTAGGCCTACAACTTGACTGCCTAAGAATAGCTTAACACATATAAAAGTGGGTTTAGTGTCCTACATCAAGCTGCCTGAAGTGCCACACGGCTGATTCTCCAAACACAAGTGACAGAAAAGAAGAAAGGATGACAGAAAGTAGAGACCTCTTCTAATCTAAGGACGAGTTCTTTTACTGGATGCGCTGATTCAATTACGTAGCATGGAAATGGGAGCAGCTGGTACGCTTGTGTGATCTTTAAATAGCATCCCACCTCTGCGCGTCAAGGCTCGCTCGTGTGTTTAGGTTTGGGCAGAGACAGCTGCTGATGGCGGAGAGAAAAATCGTTACATGCACTGGAGGTCAACAGAGAGTTTCGATTTCACAAACTTTTGCCAATTGCGGGGGAAGACAGTATCTACGGAGAACTTCCGATCTACCAGTGTAACCCAAACGCAATCTTACTGTAATTTCAAAAAAAGTTGCAATAGAAGTTGGCCTACCTCTCTAGCTGAGACCTCAACCGGAACGGAAGAGCTCCGTTGAGGGAACTATGAAGCGAGACCTGTATTTCCTACCTCCAGACCGCATATCACACCCCTAGCTCCCTTCAGAGTGACTGGACGGTGCTGTACGTTCCCATTCCGAACCGCCTGTACGTCATTGGCACGCCTGCCCCAGAAAAGCTTCGCTCACCCCAGGGACCTGTGGCCCACTTTACAAGGAGCCCAAAACGCCAGTCCGAACCAAACTTCAGACTTCCTCTCATTCAGTCTTCTACATTGCCTGCGAAACTATCGGCACATGCAAACATTCATTGAGTCATGCTCAATGGAAAGGATGTCAATCCTTGTTTCCTAATGAAATTCTGTTTTATAGAGTTGGGGGAAAAGCACTTTCCATTTCCCGCCACTGAAGTAAGATCTTGTGACTGAATCCTGATAACTGGCAAACTGGATTTAGTGGGAAGAGATCTCCTGGACACAAAATAACTCGATCAATACTGGATGATGTTTACGTGGTAGAGTAGCTCAGAGTGCCACATACTCACATAGTAATTCATCACTAATTTTACATTTCGGTAAACCGATGGTTAGGTTTAGGGTTGTTCTTTCCCTTTTTTTAAAAAAAAAATGGTTTATTTTACTTATATATTCATACAAAATCACCACATCATAAAAAAGTAACTTCTCATTAGATGGGGTTAGAATCATGATCAGGCCTCAAAAAGCAGCAGATTTTTATTTCGACAGTCATGTTAAACCAAGATTTCTCTTGTTATCATGGTTTAGCTCTTGCTGGAAAATGTCGCAACTACATCACCTTGCTGAAGAGAGGTTTTTGCCAGGTATAGCATGCTTAAATAAGCAGAACATACAGTAAAATGCACTATAATACTATTTATAAGCACAATCTTTTACAAAACAGTTTACTCTAAAGCAACATAAACCACTCAAGCAAGCTACTTGCCTAATTACTAAGGCTTCAGGTTCCATTCTATTTGTTTTATTAAATAATTATAAATCGGATGTAAATGTGATCCACCTTCTCTCATGAATTAGATTTCACAAAGATCAAGTTGGTTGTAAATCTCAGTGGCCTACCCCAGATGACCTTTTTATAATGTATAATCAGTTTTAAAAGAAACATTAAATGCAGTAACCCCGAAATCACTTTATTCTCTGCAAAAAGCCACAGCCTCACCATCAGCGTGAGAGTACAATGCGAACCTGCTGTTATAGTTGCGCCGTTGCTAAGCTCAAGCACTATTTGTGCATGCGGTGTGAAACAGGCTGTCCTAACAGAAGTAAAAAATAAAGCATCATTTTGCATGCATAGACAATACACATTCTCATAAGACATCAATCAAAGTCAAAAATAAAATTATTTGCAATTTAAAGGAAAGTTAGACCAGTCTATCAACATCCTTACCATAATCAACATTACAGCCATCTACACATTTCTCTGAAGATCATTTAGATTTAGTATGAAAAGCTTTTAAGATCTATTAATTTGTATACCAAAGAGTTTAAATGTTGGACTCGACATAATAATTGTATATGCTAAGTAGAATAAATAACTGTACTAAAGATAAAATACACCATATCTCACATCATCTCAAACTAGGATTTTCAACCGGGCATACCCAAGAGATCCATATCCTGGAGATATCTGTCTAACTGAATACGTGTTCAGCATCATACGATGTTAGTTAACGATTCTAATGAAAGTTATTATAAAGAAAAAACAACATTTCATACTGTCGGTTCTTGGTTTGCTTAGTGTCTCTGTATGTGTTAAAATGTAAAACCCTGATATTTTGTATCCTCCTTGAAAAAGAATTCCAACGCGAGTAACATAAGATGATCAGCACTGCACCCACACAGAGCAACAAAGATATTTCTCAAAATTAAATCGCTAAACAAGTGTCCTTCACCCTACCTTGCAACCGCCAATCCATCTCAATCTTTCACTCAGGCACACGAGAGAAATTAGAGCTTCACTGGAGCAATGAATGAGTGATGAATGATGGAGCTCCGAGCTGATCAAGTCCTTAAAAACGACTCGTGCACAAAGAACAAATTAGATGCTCTCAGGACGAAATCTTGCTCGCTGTTACGCAAGCTGGCGAGATCAATCTTTGCACGGGATAAGATCAGACACCGGCTCTCGTAAACGGTTGCTATAGATTTTGAGTAACAATGGAGAAAAAAAAAAAAACAGGCGGTAGATGCGAAATGCTCACTGCAAGTGTAGGCGCGTGCTCATCATTGCTCGGATTTCAGATCAACCTAAGCGGTGATACATTCAGAAAGCACGGAGTATTGTCTGTCATGTTAAAACGAGGGGCTTCGGTCTCCATATATTTTCATTTGGGAAAACCCCGTTAACAAATACAGATTCGTAGAAGCACAGATCTCTTGCGTTGCTGAAAAGTCAGCTGATCAACACAACGGCAAACATTCTCACATGTGTTTTAGGTTTCCTGGTTTTCACAGTACTTAATGCCAGATTAAAGGGGAAATGCACGGTTCATAGCGGTTATTACAAGCACTGAATGCGTGCAATTGGGAAAAACGGAACGCAAGCGTGCAGATGATGCGGAGCATCACGATGAGCGCAGCTCCGCTACAACTTTGAACACAAGTACTGATACAATATTTTTTTCTCATGATAATGAAACACACACGTTTGGCTGTGCTCGTGGAGGGAAAGCATATGACGAAAATAAATTGCATGTGCACGAGCGCCTTTGTGCATAACACTTACAAAAGCTGAGATTTGCATTGCAGCAACTTTCTTTCCGATGCGGTTCACCTGCGCATGCATCATCTAGTTAATAGGTAACATCTCTTACCTTCCCCTATTACGTCTAAGGAACTGGCCCTCCTCTTCCCCCGTCTAGTTTCACTTCATGTATACGACAACACGGATACTTTTTCATTACTCTCTTTTTCCAACCCCCATTGAAACTTTTCCCAAAGATACCGGAAATCGTAGGACAGGAAGTATGGTAATTGTAGTTTTCAGTTTAAAGAACCTCCCCCCGCTTGCATAATCCGCGTCAACATAATTGACTACATTGCCCATGAGGCTCTGCAGGGGAAACGAAACGCTGCAACTCATGCTATCTTTATAGTTTTGTGTGCGTGCATGTGAATATTAAACAGTTAGTCTTAATTATCTGTATTGTTAAGAATTGTTATATAAAGAAAACCCGCGTCGCTACGCGATACCTTATCGTTCGGGTTTATTAATATGTCGGAATGAGACTGACGCGAAGTATTTAAATATTACAGCTAACGTTAGCAACAGCAAGAAATTGAAATTGGATGCTTTTATACTTCAGCTGACGTTTTGATCAGTATGTACTACTTATTAGGCTATGTAATAGAAATACTTGGCTTAAAAGGAGGTCGAAATTAGCCTAATGAATGGTGCAACCATTTAATGGCTATATAAATTTAAGCGACATTTATCTTGATGAATATCACTTGTTTTAAATGTAAAGTGAGACAAGCTATAACGTTACTGGGTAAACAACAACGAAATATCCCAATGAAAGTTTTTAGTCTGTTGCTGTAAAAAATATCCCAAAAATCATGTATAGACAAACCTTTAATGCAGTGTACGTTTCAAAACAAAACATCTACATTAATGGTTATGTTACACACACACTGACAAAATGACTCATATTTAGCAATACTCACAAAGAACCAGAACCAAGTGAACTATCCATTTTGTCTGTGGATGTGATATCCTTTTGTCTTAAAAATAACATGTAATAAACTATGAAGTAAATATATAAAACTAAGCCTTTTATAGTATTCTAATTGTCTGGTGTATTGTGTTTGGTGGAAGTTTATTTGTAGAGTTTTCTATTCGAGTGGAAAATCAATCCTTTTAGAAAACAACTACGAAATATTACTGTAGTATAGTGTGCCCAAAAGCACTATATATTAAGTATATATAAAAAATAAACGAATCTCATTTTTTATTACTTTAAAAACCACATGTACAAATTGAAGGAAAAAAATCATCATTTTTATCTGCATGTGACTAAAATAGGTCATAATCATGCACCTGGCTATATTCTGCAGTGTCACACCAGTGACAGGACTTGTGAACTTTTTCAACCTGTATGGTATAGCATGGTGAGTCAGTGGAAATTGTATAGTGAGATAACCTTAGTAGTTAAAGTGGTCAGATGGGTCAAAGGGAAGATGAAACCCCATGACTCCATAAGTGCTTCATGCAATGAAATAATGTAAAAACTAGAATTTCTCTTACATGTAGACTCTACTGTATGTCCAGAGATAACATTTTCTGGAGCTTGTGTTTACTTTTGAAAATCATTTAAATGACAGCTGTAGTTTGCTAAGTGCCATTATAGTTGAATAACATCAACAACAATGTAACTGAAAGCCACTTAAAATGCAAAGATTCAATATTGGTACTGTAATGTCTGTGCTTTTCAGATTTTAAAGGTCACAGCCAATTAGGATTGAACATCTGCTGATATCCCAAGGTTTTATTTAAACCTTTAACTACACCAAAATGAAACAATTATAGGTTTGTCATGTAAGAGTTGTCATTTAAAAGTGGTTTCTGTTGGAAATTGATAGTAACAGAATACTGCCACCCAGTGGAACTCTAAGGAAGTGCTAATGGAATCTTTTTTGCATTTTGTTTTGTTTTTTGTATTCTGCTTTTGAAGACCTATTTGTCTTGAGCAAATGCAAATTTTAAAAAAAGCGAAGTAAAAGGATGATGTGTTTATGACAATGATACTATTTTTAGATACAGCAAGCCTACAATAAAAGAACAATTGTGGAACGTTAGAATCTGTTGTAAAAAAAAGTGTGGAAATAAATGTGGGAAAACCCCTGTGCCATACCAATTATGTTTAAGGAAGCTTTCCTAATACATCTAATACAAATAAGATAATCAATTTACTGATGGAAAATGAAGATAAAAAAGGCAGTAACTCTGTAAGACCATTTTGATTTTTCCTTTAGCCTGAATGAATATTATAAGCATATTTCTGATTCAGTTCATTGGAATGTCAACCACCTACAATTGCTTATCTAGATTAACGTCAATAAAAAGGTGAGGAATATTTTACATAAAATTGACACATTTTGCATAACTTTATCTGGTAACCAAGACAAATGAAGGTTTTGGTTTTTTTGCATAGTCATGCATGATAATTTTATAATTTAGTTACTCAACATAACAAATCAAAGTTCATCCTCTAACAGCTGACAACGCCTTGTATGACTGAGGCAATTACAATAGTCTTAAACGATAATGAAAAACACAGTGTCATGCATATTGTTGAAAAAGGTGAAACGTAAACCATGGTAGATACTCTGTTATTGTAGAACCACTTTTTAAAACGTTTTCTCAGAAGGCTGAAGTTATGTTTCAGAAAGTCAAAGATAGAGTCAAAGTCTACTTTAGACATTCTACTAACGGTAACTTTGCAACTACATGTTAACTAGCAGCCATTAGATTATTAGTAGAATGTCTGCTTAACAACTTCTAACACTTTATGTTGATGGGTCCAAAACATAGCCTATACATATTGACTATCTGAGAAACTTTGCAAGAATATGTCAACTTATTCTACTAACCCTAAACCTACCCACAGTCTACTCTGAGAGGTAGTAGATGTAGTTGCAAATTAATGAGAATTTGTAGTTGATATGTAACTACAAAATTACTTCTAGTTAGTAGAATGTCTTAAAGTGGATTGTCAAAATGAAGTGTAACGAACTGATGCATAGAATGCAAACTTAACTATCCAAGAAGAAAATTTTAGAAGTGAGCATGACATCCATGAGTGAACCACCAAAACAGGAAGGGCAGAGGGTGGCTTCTGGTGAAATGTTTTCAGCCAGTCCTACTCCAGGCTGTAAAAACCAAGCCATCAAAAACGTTCCATGCAACTTCCGAAATGAAGATCAGAACAATGGGGGTAATGTTAACATGATTTTATCCAGCAATAATCAACCATGGAAATGATCACATGTTTTCCACAAGCCCATGTCTTTTGTGCTAGATTCTGCATTTCTATTTGATAATGTCTTATATTGGTACTGTAAAGTCATCCAGGGTACTGGTACTGCTCTGATAAAAGTGTGTGCACTTTGCTCGGATCTATGAAAACGGGGAGACAAAAAGCTCTTTGATAATGTAGCATTTATTAGCATGCACATGATCACTCCATTTTCTCAGCAGAACTGTTATACCAAAAACATACTGTGTTGTGAACATTTTAACTGGTATTTTAATCAAATTAAATACATAGATATAAAATATTAAAAATAAAATACTGATATCAATTAAGTAAGTTTGTTGATCCCAGATGTGAAATTTAGTAATATATTATTTGCAAACCTAATTGCCGAACAGTGTTATGGACTACATGTTGATACTTGTTGAGGATCCTCCTCCAATCAGTTCTATTAATAGCTCAGTAATAAGGCAGTAAGAGTGTAACAAGCAAGCATAATTTGTGCTGGATACTGTGTTTAGTGGACAGTTTTGGAGATCTCTATAACACACTATATAGTAACTAGTGTAATAAGCAGTGTCGGGGGTAACTCATTACAAGTAACGCGAGTCACATAATAATATTACTTTTTCCAAGTAACTATTAAAGTAACGGATTACTTTTTAATTTTAGAGTAATATAACTGAGTTACTTTTTCAAAAAAGTAATGCCAGTTACTTTGTTTTCTTATT
>JAUMHE010000021.1:1241919-1261614 GCA_032359235.1 Enteromius mattozi
AAAATATATATATATATATATATATATATATAAAACCACTGAAACTTTTTTTTTTTTTTTACTGTTTTTTTAACGGAAAAAAAAGACCATATTCAAGATTTTCATGAATTGTTTTCTAGTCCACAGAAAAAAATAACAGTATACAGGTTAATAAATAACATGAAGGGGAGTAAATAAATGACAGAACTTTTATTTTTTGAGTGTACTACTCATTTAAGTGTTATAGATATATTTCATGATCACACCTAAAAGTTATTCATATAGTATTCAGTCACTGTTGCCAAAAAAATCACTTAAAAATATTCCAAATTGCAAGTATTCGTAATAAAAATGAAAAGCGGTCTAACTTAATGCACTGCATTTATTGCCATACAGAGACAATGAGTAATTTAGTCTCTAGGCCATTTAAGGAAGATTAAAGCTTTAAAAAAATTGATTCTTTAACGCAGACTGCAGTGTACTCCAGATTAGCAGGCTAAAAGCAAACATTTTTCATGGGTATCAGAAAAACAAGCTGTCCCTCTTTACAAAAGTCTTGCTTATGATATATTTAAAACAATTGCGACAGTATGGTAAATAAAAAAAGGAAAAGAGGCCAACACCATTCCTCCCTTCAGATTCTGCTCAAGATCTAGTTCAAGCAATAACACGTCTCAATCGAGTTCTTCGCTTTGTGCTGATACACTCAAAAATAATATCATTAAGCTCTCCCTCCTCACCACTACACACTGCATTAAAAGAAACTAGCTCTAGCCAAGTGTGTCTGAAGCAATCGAAGCCAAGTTTTTCATGTTACTTGATATAATGGAAACCGTTTGCATCACATTAGAGAGTTGACTCCAAACAAAACCAGTCTAAAATCAAATGCTGACATCAAGAACAGTGCATATGGTGCATACTGTTCAAATGCATGATAACACTGACACCGGCAAAACTGACTGAATTAACTTGAATGGTTCAGAACTAAAAGCATGTCTTTTATGCGAGGATATGAATCATCTGGTTGACAACTGATACGATCATAAGATAACTATGACGAAGCAAACCTCCCAGATTATACCATTACTTTTTAAAATCAATGTTGATGTTGAAACGGAATAGTAACAGATCTTTTCTTCCTTATTGTGATATACATTAAATGGATTATCGTAAAAAAAAAAAAATTAAGGGCAGGAACTTGGTTCTACTCAAAAGATTTTGAGATACAGGTGTAGCACTCAAAAGTGGAGGATGAACTTGAAGGAGCAAAATAACTGGATAAGTCCTACATATGTCAACAAATAAAGTCTGTCATCAGTCTAAAAGGTCCAATTATGACATTATTTTTATTAGAAAGTACGAGGTCAAAACATTTCTAAAAAAAACCCAAAAAAACATGCCCAGATTAACAGTTCACAGTAAGAAAACCCAAGAGTGAATTTTCATTTCATGCCATTTTTTTAAACTGTTCCTCACAGAAATCTATCAGAAAAATGGAAATGAGCTTTTACAATAATAGTTCTCCTAAATTTTACTGAGCCTCACGTTGTTCCATTTCGGTATGACTTTACTTAACGAGATGTTAGCAACAATGACAGCCTCACTTTCACTGTATGGAAAAAGATGTAATGGAAGTGGATGGTGACTGAGGCTGTCAGTCTCTAACATCCTGCCTTGGCTCACATCTCCCTTGTGTTCCACGGAAGAAAGTCATTTGAGTTTGGAACAAAATGAGGTTGAATAATTACAGGTGTTTACAGTTTTTGAGTGAACTACCTCTTTAAGCATCTTTTCTCCACGAGCAAACGTCCAGTGCTCCCTGTACACCCCACACACAGGGGACTCCGTCTACGTTCTGTCATTTCCAAGAATTAGGAATGAGCGTCAGATTCCTGCGGCGTGTGGTTTGCCATGTTACTCTAATGTAGCAAAACGTTATTCTTGGCTGACCGTCGGGACAAAACCATGGGCTGAAAATGTGTGCTCGTTCGCGCTACATTTCTCAACTTGTTTGAACAATCCAGACAGCTGATTTGACTCGTATTGTGCCGCATTGTTTACAGGAAGTCAATCTTCATATTTAACATATGAAAAGTGCAACAGCTTCCACGAATTTCACTTAAAGGAGTGATTCCTGCAAAACGCCACGTCTAAGTTCTACTAACAGACTTCATAAAATGTTAAACCTGCCTAATCGAGACATTAAAGGGAAATACTTCCTAAATACGCGTATTAATCAATCTCGATTAAGACGTATATGTAAAACACAAAACATTTACACGCAAGACCATACCAGAAACAGCTGTTGGCGTTGCTGTGGCCATTTACTCTCCAGGGCAGCGTGCCGTGGTCCGCATCCCATCGCTTGTCAAACGGAATCGCTGCTGACACCTCTCTCGGCGTTATTTGGACGCTCGCGAGCCAACAGGGCTTCCCCTCTGTTTGTCAAACTGGAAGCGCAATCATGCGTTCAGCTGATCAGCGCAACAACAACAGCCACACTGTCGCGCAACGCAAACAGTTCACACCGCACCACCCTGCACGCGACGCCCCGGGGGCCCCGCCCCCTCCCATGCTCTCGCAGTTCTAGGGGTGATTAATAATCATGAGGTAGTATACTTCCGCGACGATCATTGGCCGAAGAAAGTACCTTAATTTTTAGCTCCCTCCTCGCTGTCAGCCACTGCGAGGTGACGTCATGGAACATTCCAAAAATTCCTTGTCCCGTTATTCTTCATTTCAAGGGGACCCTGCAAAAGTTGTTGTGTGTTGGTAATATTAACAATCAATATTCCTGTTCATTCTTGTTTTTTTTCACACACACACACACACACACATATATTTGTATATATATAATTTTTAAAGGGGCAGTTAACCCAAAACTAAAATTCTGTCATCTTTTACTCACATGCATGATGTTCTAAATCTGTGATTTTCTATTTTCTTTCTGCAGTCCTATAGTACAAAATATACAATAATGTATAATGATATCACTACATACATTGTATGGGTCGAAATGATTTTTGACCCATTATGGTATATAATCATTATGGTATATAAAGTAAAGATCATGTTCCATGTAGATATTTTGTAAATGCCCTACCGTAAATGTATCAAGAACTTCATTTAGACATCTTTAAAGGCAATTTTCTCAATAATTAGTACTATCAGATTTCAGATTTTTTAATGGTTATATCTCAGCCAAATAGTGTCATATCCTAACAAACCATATATCAATGGAAAGTTTATTTACTCAACTTTCAGGATAACGTATACATCTCAGTTTCCAAAAAATTACCCATATTACTGGTCTTGTGGTCCTGGGTCCCATATGTATTCCTAATAATTTTATTATGGAATATTAGGGTGAGAATGCCTTAACACAGCCAGAGCAAGTGTTTCATGAGCTGGCCTGTCTGGGGGGATGCATACTGGGTTGCATATTTCAGCACAATTCCCAGACTCAGTTGTCCTCTTTAGTAGTACTGAAGCTTCTCAGTTGCACTAATGGTAGCATGGCCCACATGGGGACTATTAGTGGGGTTAACCATCAGCATGTACTTTAATTCATTTAACCCTTTCCCAGGGGCATAGAGGAAAAGTAAACCATAACATTACTAAACTCCCAAGAAAGTGTGGTTATTCCCAAGTATATTATGAAAAACAAACCTGGTAAATCATCACTGAGTGCTTTCCCCAAACTTTCCAAAAGCCCTTTGTATACCAATTCCCAAGAAAGAAGTGCTAAAAAGCTCAAAGCCACACTATACCTGTTGGGAATAAGTTGTCTTTTCACTTTTCCAGTTGGATTTATATTTCCAAATAGATTGCTTCCTCATTGACCCACCTTTTTACAAAGCCTTCAAAAATTCCCAAACTGTGTTAAGTTGAGTTCAACAAAACACAATGAAGCTTGGGTATCTTTTCTGTTGTTTGTCTCTGAATATGCTGTAGTATTCACAACACTCTGTGAATCTAAACACAGTCACCCTGACTACCATATGACAAGCGGTTGACAAAGGAATGCTTTGTTTAACGGATGCTGGGTCGATACCCCAAGGACAGTTTAATTACTGGGCATAAATATAGCTTTCCAAACTCTACGCCTGCTGGGCCTCCAACCTGTTATTATGCTTTTTTATATTTATTTCACAAGAGTCATATTACTTTCAAGGAAGCACAATAGTGGTGCTTGAGGAACCGAACAAAAACTAGAAAAACTTGAACACATAAGAATAATAATAATTTTCAAAATCCCCAATTTTGAATAGAAGACTTTTAACGTGGTCTCAGACTTTTGGACTCCACTGTACACCAAATACCATTAAATAGCCTAACATCTGATATCACCCAGTATTATTTTAAGATTATTTCTATAGTATTTATTATTTTAAGCTTTCAATTAGATTTTTTTGCTTTAAGTTTACTTTCTTTGTTATGTAATTTATCTTAATTTATTTTCATTATTATATATTATGTACTTTTTTATTGGTTTTTAATTTAGTTAAGTTTAATTATTTTTATATTTTAATTTATTTTTAACAAAAAATTGTTTTTGATAGTTTTAATTAAATTTTATTTTAAGTTCAACTCTAACCCTGCTGGGCCTCTAACTTGTTATTATTCTTTTTATATTTATTTTAAAAGAGTTAAATTACTTTTATGGAAGCCCAAAAGTGTTGCTTGAGTAACTATGATATGATATGATATGATATATTATATTATATATTTTTGTCATTTTAGTTCACTACCCAGCCAAGTTGCCTTTTTATAGATTTTTAAATATTTTTTAAGCTTGCATTTATATATTTTATTTTAATTTATTTCAGCATAATTTTAATTAACAAAAATGATTTTTGATAATTTTATTTTCATTTTAGTTTTAATTCAACTTTACCCCTGCTGGGCCTCTAACTTGTTTTTTTGTTTCTTTTTTTATATTTATTTTAAAAATAACTTTTAAGGAAGCTGTTGCTTAAGGAACTGAGTGTAAACTATGAAAACTTGAATGCGTATGAAGGGTCACTGTGGGGTCAATTAGAGCGACATTGCGTGACAAAGCCAACGCGTTATTGTTCATTTTCCCACCGTAATGCCCAGTGATGCCACAATAATGTCGGCCCGAATGTCTTTGCTGTTGAATAGGTCAATGTGGTGCTTCTAAAATAAGCAAATAGATAAGGTGAGACTCTCACCAACTCAGTGGGGTCAGCGCTGTGTATTTAGAAGGCTTAGACGGACTCCTGGAGACTCTCTGGTGTCCGGTAAAGTTCACCTGGCATTCAGGTGATGAGTCATAGCCCATAGCTGCCTGATCCTGTCACTGGATGCCACTGTCATTCAGACTCCCCGTGGAGAACGAGAGGGCTGCTGGCTCCATCGTCATGACAGCCGCCGTCCTCGACCGAGTCAAACAGGACACCTGACTGGGCGTGTGGCTGTGAGGTGCGTGACGGCCGCGTGGATGGGGGGTTTAGGCCATGCAGAGAGGCCCGCTTTGATTGGCTGAAGCGTGATTGCACAGTTCACGCTCTTTGAACTGCATTGGACCACCCTTTTGTCGGGAGAGAGAGGGAAGCACAGTAGCAAGGACACTGCGTTGTGAGTGCTCCACAGTGTGACAAAATGATCCTAACAGGCTTATGTAACAGGGATGCCTGCATGCTCGTCTTCCAGCAGACAACGGCTGCACTGACTGTTATATAACTAGATCAGCCTCCCCACAGAGCCGGCCTGCGCCTGTGCACGACACACAGCAGCCTGCCAGAGAGAGCGAGAGAGCGAGCGAGAGACAGAGACATGGAGAGTGAGACAGAGAGAAACAATGCTGTCTGCTGCAGGAACACAAAGAGAGTCAAAGATAATGCAGGATACTATCAGTGGCTTAACCTTAAAAGTAAAGCTTTAAATAATCAAGCCATTGTTTACAAAAAAGTATCTTAGTATTACTACAGTTAAAATTTTTTAGGGAGCATGTACATACAATGGCAATAATGTTCTTAATCCAGAAATTATATTATATTATATTATTTGATTAGTGACCTAGAGAAAAAAACCCCCGCTTAATTTCAAAGATGAACAGGTTTAAATTAACTGGTAGGCCTATGTATAATATAATTGTCTTATACTTTGTGACTTTATATTTTTATAGTGTTGATTTGTACATTTAAATCAGATATAATTTCAGTTTTCAATTAAATTGTAGCTCGTCATTTTCACATCATTTTTTAAATGTATATTTACCTTTAATTTATTTTATTTTTGTTTATTTTTGTACTTCAACATAAATCTATTTTCACTATCAAGGCAACGTTTATTTATTTATGTTTCTTTAAATATAACAGTATTTTTTAGTTTTAAGTTTTTTATCTAACATTTATATATTATTTAAATTAACAAAATTTCATAGTTTCAGTTTCATTTTAGTTTTAGTTAACAATGGCAAGACTGATCACAGTACTTCCAGTGTACTTTCTGAAAAGGACATGAGAGATTATATAGTGACCCCACATATCATGTGTTTAAATATATTTTGATACACATGCAACATAATAACTCAGAGTAAAATCAATAGGTTGTAATATATCTCACTTTGTTGGTAATGTACACCATCACCCCTGTAGTATCTGATATTTCATTGTCGATTACTTGAAGTATCACGTACATGTGAGCCTTCCCCCATTACTTGGAGTTCATGTAGTCCCAAATGTATTCCATATATAATGGCTGACAACATCAATTGATGAACAGGCTGAGATTAAATCTGATTACGAAGGTGGATCTGCACAAAGGATTTAAACATGGTAAAACATATGGAGATGTAGCCCACACAGCATATTTACAATTTTGAATTAACACACATGACATTGAGGAACTACACAGATTATCTTGTGTTTTCATTTACGACTTTTATATTCCCTCAAAAGTTCCTCTTGTCACATGCACATGTGGATAATTAATGCAGTATTTTTTGCATAGTGCAGCAAAAGCTAGAGGCGGTTGCTCTTGGGATTCAGAGCAGATAAATCCACCCTTGCAGGAAGGCATCACAATCCTCTGCCACTCTGCTGCCAGACTCTGGGCTGTGTGGAGTCTAATGGGTGGTAATGTTGGGTAAATGTTTCCAGCACACATGTGCCAGCAGGACCAAAACTCAATTAGCTTTGCTACATACTGCCGTGTAATCCAATGTGCTTGGGTTTTACACTTAGAACGCAATTACACCTCTGACAGCCGCTTTCAGTCATTTCACTATAAGAGCAGCGCCTGCAAATCGAGTACAGTTGCTCTTAAAATGATTTTTTCTCTTCTCAAAAAGATTTTGTTCTAAAAACCAGTTACATCTAGTTTTGTAGACTCTCAAATGGTCACATAAAACAGAAGACTCCCAGGAAATAAAATGATTGTTTTTGAAACTTCTTTCTGCTTGTGGTGCAAGTCCTGGAGCCTGTTAGAAATGTGGTAGTCTCCCAAAGCCAATCAATGAGTCTTACTGCAGCTTATCCTGGACTAAACCTTCGACTTAGACAGGAAAGGGGCATCTGACTGCTGTTCTGTATACAGTGAACAATTACATTTTATTGGGTGAGTAAAGTATGCACGGACAGATGACAGGCCGAGAGACAGATAGAACGAACAATATAACGATAGATAGACAGAAATGCACAGAACAATAGATAGAATGATAGAAAGACAGACAGACAGACAGATAAATAGACAGAACATATAAAAAAACAATAGATCACATAACACAAAAGACAGAATGACAGAACGATAGCTAGCTGGATGGATGAATGGATTAAAAAACAACAGATAGAAGAACTATAGATAGAACAATAAATGATACATGATAGAAAGAGCATATAAAACAATAGATAACATTAAACAATATATAGAATGAAAAACAACAGATAGAATGACAGGATAGAACGATGAAATGATACATGGAATGACAAGATGACAGATAGAACGATAGAATAATAAAACGATAGAACAACAGGGTGATGGATAGAATGATAGACAGTTTGAACAATAGATAGAACGATAGATAGATAGAGTGATAGAATGAAAGATAGAACGATAGATAGATCAATATAGATAAAATGATAGATAGAATGATAGATAGAACAATAGAATGATAGATAGAATAATAGATAGACCAATAGATAGAACGACAGAATGATAGATAGAACGATAGATAAAATGAGACAGAACAATAAACAGATAGAAAGATAGACAGACAGAGATAGCTAGATAGATATATAACGATAGTAAGATAAGTTTGTTTTGTGAAAACTTAAAATATAGAATGATGTAAACAATGACAGATGCAGAATGTGTGTTATAATGCACAGCTACACGTCACATGCCACTGACAGCGGGCCGAGTATCAGCATTGTGATTTCATACTCTGGGTTAAAGGGATCCCTGGAGATACACTTACTAGTCTGCCTCTGGAAACTCAGGAGCAGAGAGGGTCAAAGCAGAGACAGAACATCCTGCAGCACTGCTGAGTCAGTGTGTGTGTGTGTGTGTGCTGGTGCTGAGGGAGTGAGATCATTTTGTTGATGTGTCTCTCTCCCTTGTTCATTGTTAGGCAAGCCTGCCAGAGAGGGAGAGTTTCCAGACAGGAGTAAGTAGTTTATATGAATTGATGAGGAGAGTTATTTTTCTTTTACGCTTCTTCCAAAGTTTGTTTCTCATATAGCAATGAGATATTGTGAGTGCAGCTCTGAGAGAACAACACAAGCCTTTAGATGAAGAGTGGGCTGGGAAATTATACAGTGAGAACACATTACTTCAGAATTCAGGGAAAAACACTGCATTACACAGACTTAAAACTCAACATTGTCCCTGATGAATAAACAGCATGGTTTGCTTGTCTTAGCTGGTTTACACTGGTCTCCTAAGCTAAAAAGCACCCAAAACTCCTCAAATAAACCTGCTGGCCAGCCAGAAATACTAGCTAACCATATTAGGCTGGTGTTTCTAAAATGTTCATGGAGAAAACAGGAAAGACATACACTATTGTGCAACAATTTGGGGTTAGTATGGTTTGTGTTTCTGAAAGAAATCTATTATATTCACAAAGACTGCATTTTCAATCAAAAATAGAATAAAAACATCAATACTGTGAAATATCATTCAAATACATTTGAAAATGTCATTTATTCTAGTAAAGATGAATTTTCAGCAGCCATTAATCCAGTGTCAAACATTTTAATTTGCAGAACTTGTGCTGAATTAGTGCTAAGTGGTGCATTTTTATTATTTTAATATAATTTTAATAACAGCATTTTTTTATTGTGTATTTCTGTAACAATATAAGACTTTACCTTTAATATTTTTAAAACATCCTTCCTGAATAATAATAATAATATTAAAACTTTCTTGACCCCAAACTTTTTGCCATCATTGGTATTTTATTATAAAAATACAAAAAATAAACACCAGTTTTGCTGAATTGGGAGACTGGCAAAAACCAGTTAAGACCAGTAAAACAGAATTTCATTTTGGGGCATTATTAAAGTGATGACATGACGATGAGAATGACATTATTTGTCATTCTCATAAAATCATAAAAACATCAAAGAATGCTTCAAACTTACTCTGATTTCATCCAATATCACATTTGTTTTAGTCTGGCATGGAAAGACACAGTTCCTGTGCTAGACAGCAGCGAAGCCCCATTTGAAAAGCAGAAAGAGAAAAAAACACCCTCCCTGACACATTTATTATACTCCGTCAAGCGGTTTTGAGTTGGCACCAAGTACATATTTCTTAAAACCTCTGTTCCATACTAGGCAGAGTCCCAAGATGCTGAACTCTAACAAGAAGAAACCAAAGGTTTCTGGCACCAGCTATGAGGCAGACCTGATTAAAAATGAGGACAAAGACAATGTGAAAAGTTATACTCCTCTACAGCAGCCAAAATCAACTGTACATACTGGTGGAAGAGCAGAGAGAGAGTTTTGTGACACAGCAGCTCTGTGGATCAAGAGTAACGTCCTACAGCGAGTTCAGTCAATATTTCTTCGCTAATTGGGAAGCTTTATCTCTGCAAACACACATTAGCTCTCTGTCTTTATTACTCAGCATCAGAGTCATTATCGTCTTTCCTCATTGGCTGTTCGGTAAAATATAGCTACGGCCATTTCAATCCTCTAACTCTCTTTAGTTCATTTCAAGTCAAAGTGAAACTCATAAACCATTTAACTTCAATAACGTGACGTTTGAAAGTTGGGGGTCAGTAAGATTTGGAAAGAGGTCTCTTACAATGTTACATTTGACAGGAATAAAATTTATTTATTATTTATTTTATTTATTTGAAATTTTCAGTGTATCAATATTAAAGATAAACCTCTGTCATGCTATTTGTGTGTGTAATTTTTTTCTCTGGCTTCAACATTATTTTCTTTGCCCCAACAGGGTTTTTTTTTTTAATGATTTTTTTTATTTTTATAAAAAATTGCAGACATGTAGTTTTGTCTTGATAAATCATACAAAATAAGACTATGAACATGTATTAAGAAAGTAAATAGAGTAAATTTAAGTCCAATTTCAGGTTATATCTCTTTTATGTTTGAGGTTGTAAGAACTTTTGATGCAAGAAAATCTTCCAGACCATTAGCTAATGTACTAAACCCTGGGTTAAGAGCAAGGCCAATCCTAGAAATTGCATTAAATATCATCTGGTAACTTTCATAAATGTTGTATAGTATGCCATTCAATATTTAAACTTCAAGGCCTTCACAAAACCACATACCCCATAGCCTGCCTACAGAGGGTAAATAAAGCACAGCTGAGCTCTAGACGCCATTTCACGGGTCTGTAACACCCACCTGGTTAAAGGAAAATCACAAGAGTCATGGAACCCTGACCTACAGATACAAACCTCAGCCGCCCTTCAGCTGCGCTAGCGTTACACAAGTGTGCAGAAACATATCAACACTATTAGCAAAACTCTCTTGCATAAGCAAGCATTATCTATGCTTAGTCAAGCTGCCAACTGATAAACCACACTTTTGAGAAGAGGGGCCTGATTTGCAGGACCCAAAAAGCACTTAACGTTCAATACTTTCCTTATCCGTAAGCCACTCAAACCATCTCCAGCACTGAGAGGAATTCACAAAACACGCTCCCTTTTGGAATCGCTACTCTCTAGGCCTGCTTTTCTTAGTTTTTTCTGGCTATAGTAACGTAACGTTTTTGCTGCAAATGCTGCCAAAGGCTACACAATTGTGAGTGTGACAGAGCAGGTTTTAATTGCTTGTAACTGGAAGAAGGTTTTATGGTCAGTGAGGCCAGTTTAGGGCACTGAGACTAAATTGGGGAAACAAAAAAAAAAAAAAAGCATAAACATAGATGGAGAAAGAACAACAACAGCGCTTAAATGACACACTGGTGGAGGTAAAAACAATATCACTGGTGTCTTTTTTTTTTTTATCCATGAAAAAGTGAAGATATGAAATTGCATAACTGGAGTAGAGTGATGTACAGTGGAGTAGAGCACAGTGGTGACCATCAGCATTTTGAGCAATGAATATAATCCATGACAAGAAAGATAAAATCAACAGAACATCAGTTCCACCTGGTGGGCAGACAGCGAATAAAAATACAACCTTCTCATTCGGTTGTCTCAGCTCAACATTATTTAAAATGTAAGAAAAATGAAGTAAGAACAATATTCAAATATAAATTACTTGAAAATATATATTTTTAAGATGTATATGTATGTATATATTTTTAAATATATGTGTACACACACATACACATATACACACACCTTATGTTTAAAAAAAATATACATACACACTATATATTATATACACATACACATATATAATAAATAAGTGTTTCTGCAGGCCTCACCAGACAATTTAATTTGAAAAAAAAATCACCTGCAGAAACACTTAAACAAATTTAAATCACTGCTCTGATATAAATTCTACATCCAATAATAAAGTGCAAGACTTGTGAATTTTGATTGGCAGTCAGATACAGTTTATTTGTAAAGACTCTGACTATCAAACAGTTTACACGAGTTTATTGAAATATATACAGCACATACTGAACACCAGATCACTGATAAAACTACTTCTACAGAAACAACTAAAAGAGCAATATTGTCCATGGTATGAAAAATGAAATGTTATAAAACAGCAAAGGCACTTTTTCATAGGTCTGAAATAAACCTGGTCGCTTCTGATAAGAAGTTATCGTAGTAAGGCACATGAAGAATTGCTAATCTTGCATGTTGCTCCTAATAATAGACTACAGATGAACCGTCATGCTTATCAAATTATAACCTTGGGAAAAGTTAAATATACTTTATATGTATATACACATACTTCACAATCAGTTTCTTCCAATGTCACAAGCAATACCAAATGACTTGAGGCAGACACACCTACAATACTTAGAGTTATGAAATTCGCCTTACGAAAGGAACGTCATATTTTGCTTTCATAATGCAGTTTTTAGTCTTATAAAATGAACTTCATAGTTTGCTTTCATAACACAGCTTTTTAGCAACTTTACACAAATGTAAACTAAATGTATGGTCACTTTTAGAACATTTTCTTATGTAATATTACTCCAGCATGTGCTTACAAATTAATAACAACAAACAAAACAAAACAAAAAACCCTAAAAGTATACAAAAAGTGTCACAGGCGGATTAACATTCAGTTTTCAGAAACATTTACCTATTAAATACATCAACTTTAACAGATCAACCAGCCCTGAATTGTTAATTTATACGTAAGTGCTATCTAAATGCGTTATTTCACATCAAATTATCTATTGCCACACCAAACTATTTAGCCAAACAACAAACTAGATATGCTAACAAGTGCCTCTGATGGACTGACAGCACCATAATATATTAATTTGGATCACAGTCTGTTGTTAACGGCAGTGCGGTAGACCCCGGTTGAGTGTAGTGAGCTGTAAGGGGAAAGGGTGTGTCGGATTGGGCTTATCTGCTGGATGCACAAGTTCCAGGGTCTCTACAGAGGACATGGACTGAAAACGGCCCCCTGTTTAAGCCCCTCAGCGCACATGGGCTGCCCACTGCCCTCTCTCCCCATTGCTTGAGAGAAGAAAAATGCTAAATCGGAGTGTAATTGTATATTATAGAGTGTGTATCATACAATGCATTGAACCCTGAAGTTGAAATGCTATCACGGTAAAAAAAGGTTTCTTCTTCAGGTAGAGTAGGTTTCTAGCAGCAGTATCATGCATATTTGAATTTGTGGCTAGGACCACTACGTTGATGGTCTGTAGATAGTTGTGTGTAGATAGTTTATTTGTTGCCCTGGAGATGTGTGACCTTAGGTCTGAGTAGCTTGCACCTGTTAAACAAGATAAACTAGCAAAATTGACTTTATAAAACATACTTAACAGCCATACTGAGTTTGAAATGACAGTGAAATAACCCTTAAGTAGCACGAGATGTGAATTATTCAGGATATCGACAACACGGTAGAAACGACTCATTTCATTCTTTTATCAGAAACAGAGTGACTCTTTTGCTAGAAGTGCCCTACTGTTCAAATCTTGGGGGTCAGTAAGATTTTTTTATTATTATTTTTTTTTTTTACATAACACCTTCATTAAGCAGGGATGCATTAAATTGATCATAATTGCAGAAAACACTTAAAAAAAGTAATATTTTAAATAAATGTATTTTCCAAAATATTAAGCAACATTATTCACTACTGCTAACAATAATAAATATTTCTTGAGCACAAAATTTGCATATTGAAATGATTTTTGAAGGATCATGATCCATGTGACACTGAAAACTGAAGTAAAGGATTCTATAAATTCAGCTTTGCTGTAACTAAATAAAGGATATTTTAACGTATAATAAAACAGATGTTTTTTTTTTACGGTTTTGCTGCATTTTTAACCAAATAAATGCAGCTTTAGAAAGCATAAGAGATTACTTTCATTTTAAAAATCTTACAGATGCCAAACATTTGAACAGCAGTGTAAGAAATGAGACAGCAGTGAATCATTTATTAAGCAAAAAGGGTGCTTCTCATTTCCTTAATTGTCCATCCACCTTACCTTTACTCGCATTTTAGCTCTTTTAATCTTAAGATCTTAGAGATGCGAATATAAAAGGACAGAGGGATTTAAAGCAAAACAGGATTTGCTATTCACTCGAGCATCACGTCAAACTGACATTTTGTGCAGCTACATTACTCAAAAAAGAAAAGAAAAAAGTGTGCTCATGTAAAGTGTCAATTTACTTTAGTGTTATTTTTTTAAATACTTGTCATGGCATCATATACTTTTGTTGTTGCCCATGCATTTTTTTTTATATGTGTAAGTACCTATTAGTTCTACCAATTGCCTGTTTCAGATTTGAATTGCTTTTAGTCTTGGCTATTTAATGGTATTTGTAGATAATATTTCTAACATAGCACAAACATGGTCAGCTTGAATAGGTGAGAGAGTCTCACCCACTCAAGCTCAGTTGAAGTCTCGATTGGGGAAAATGACAGGAGCCACAAGCGTCCACAGGTAGAGCCCCAGACCCAGCCAGCTGGAGCTGATCTTCACCCACACTGCAGGGATAGTGCTCTGCATGGCCTGAGTGGTTATATCAGGTCTGAAGATAGATGTGAGGAAAAGGCAGAAAAAAATAACAGTATTTAGTTCCTTAGCGCATGCAGTTCTGTTGTATTCTTTGTGAGTGCATGAAAGAATGACCAGTACATTCTTTTTAATAGATTTAAAAATAAAGAATGCCATACCATTTTGGAACAATATTATGCTGCATAAATGATAACCATTTTCATTGTTCTGTAAATTATTTCTTTAAAGTATGATAGGTGAAAGCATTTTAAAATGTAAAACTTCACCTTTAACTTTGTGGTTCACTCCAGAATGAAAAAGTGGAAGAATGAGCACTTACTTGTACCAGTTAGTGAGTGTCATCATAATGTAGAGAGAGGCCAGTAAGAGGTGGAAGTGGAAAAAGGAATAGTTGTATGTGACGCCGTCCTCTTCATTATCCACAACACGTCGCAGTCCATCTTCGCCCACCTCCTCCCCTCCCATAGTGCCCTTCCCTTCCTCTGTCTGCATCAGCCTGTTCACCTGAGCATTACTGGATGAACGGATGCTGAAAAGAGAAAAGACATCACATGGACACTAGCATGAGAAGGATGTAAAATATTAAGCTGGACAGCTGTTTTAAACACGAACAGTAACAAACATGTCTTACTGCAAGCATGAAATTAGCGTATTAGAATTATTTATGAAGGATCATGTAACACTGAAGACTGAAGTAATGCCTGCTGAAATTCAGCTTTGCATAAAAGAAATAAATTATTACTTTATATTGTAATTTCTTACCAACCCCAAACTTTTGAACAGCGCATATATTAGTGCTATTCAAAAGCATGAATGAAAATGAATAAAAAACTTAAAATATAATTTTAACTTAAATACAAATGGGTCACACTTTATATTAGGTGGCCTTAACTATTATGTTCTTACACCAAAAAATAAGTACAATGTTCATATTGCATTGGAAAACACTTTTGCTATCGAGGAGGGATACGGGTAAGGTTATAGACAGGTTTGGTGGTATGTGTAGGTTAAGGGTGAGTGAAGGTGTAAGGGATGGGTCAATAGTATAATTATAAAATGTAAGTACAAATATTTATTACAGATGTAATAAGGTTTTTTTAAAAATATACGTACAATGTAAAAACATCTATGTACACAATAAGTGCATTGTCCCAAATTATTAATTTAAATGTAAGTACATAGTAGTTAAGGCCATTTAATATAAAGTGGGACCTACAAATGTTTAACATTTTAGGAAGCATAATATTTAAGAAACACAATTTCTACTATTAAATAACACACTTAATAACACTGAATATGTTAAAGTTACCTTTTAACTAGCAACTCTTTTGTCAACTTACCAAGGCCAATTTGAACTCACAGTTGCTGCTTGGCAAATCTTAATTTTGGACTCTGCCTACAGGTGTCATCATCTGACACCACTAATCAATCAATCAACCCATGCCTCTGTGCAGCTGCTTGTGAATGTCAAATTAAACTGTGCAATGAATCAACATGGAGAACACCAGTTCACTGCAGCAGCTGATATACAAATATACTTGAGGTTTTCTTTATGCATTTTTAAAGCAAACACTGACAGTAACATAAGCACAATGGAAGAAGAAAAAGTCATTCAAAATGTTTGTTTTGCTTCATGTACCTGGCATAAAAGGTGCAGAAAAGGAAGATAATCAATCCCACAATGCCTTGAGCATCCCACCACTGCACCATCCCAGGTGAGCTTGTAGGCATGGCCTCAGTTGTGCTGATATTGGACACCAGGCTGAGCAAACTAGGGTTACATTCACGATCTGTGTGTGGAGCCAGACAAATGGACATTTAAAAGTGAACATACAGAAATGAATCACATACATTAATCACAATTCACTACTTAAGAGTATGATCACACCTAATTGTCAGCTAATCACATTTTTAAGCTTATCTAGGCAGCTAATAGGTATACCTAATAGACCATAATAGAATATGGGGATAGTGGATTATATTTATAAACTGAATTCTAGCAGGTAATTTGGCTTTATTCAGTATCAAGCATCAGGAGACTATAAAGGTTGAGCATCTGGTTTGTATGGCATCACAAAACTCACCAAATATTGCATCAACCTGAGTAGGAACAAAATAAAAGCTCATAAAACGAGAAGACAGACAGTAAACATTTTCAGAGATTTTTTTAATATGTAACTTACTAGGATTGTTGGTCATGGCTGACCAGGTGACGTACATAGTGTACAGAGTTATAATAGAAGACTGAAGCAGACCAGACTGAGGTGAGGCATCCTGCAAACACATACAAAAATAAAGAAATAAAGCACAAATCAGACTTTGCTTACCCTTGTAAGAAACAATCCAATTTAAACTGCAGATTTTTATAATGAAAGCTTGTCTGTTGTGGCTGGCCAGCATTGAAATTCTGTGTGCAAAGAAGGAAACAAAGAAGTTTCCTTACAAAGACAAAAGCTGGAGGCTAATGTAAACAGTAGACGACCTTCAGTACAACGGAGAGGCTGTTTTCTTATGCACATTATTATAAATCAGCATTCATGTCAGGATGTGTGTGCTGAGGCAATTGCATATTTGGAACAGCTAGTTAAAGCAGTTTTATCATTTCCTGTTTGCGGCTTTACGTACAAAGTCTTTATGGTGCTTAATATCTTAATATAGAGTTGTTTAGCCTTTTATCAATAATTTAAAATTGGGTTAAGAGATGAGACTGGAATGAAAAGCAACATGCTGTACCTGCACTTTTGGCACAATGGAAACCACAGATATGATGACGCATAGAATAAGGTTGAAGCTGATGAAGAACTTGTGTTCGGCGCAGTCGTTGGGTTTGGTGTAGTAGAGATAAAACAGCACAACTGCTGCAAAGGCCAGGGCGTAATGAAGCACCGTGAAGAACAACAGACCTGTGGGCATAGAAAACAGTCTCATGTTTCTTTCTCTGAAAACAGCAGATTCGGACACACCTGTTTGCAAACCTGTTGTGATGAACAGGGTCTTTCAGTGTATCTGATCTCTGCTTACCTGAGAACCAACACTTGCTGTTGCCTTCCTCAGCATTCCTCACCCACACCTCATTCCAGGAGTGGGCAAAGTCGATCAGGAGGATGAGCTGGATCAGGATGAACATGAAGGAGCCCACAATACCAAAGTAGAACCAAACTGTGATTAAAAAAAAAAGAAGAGAAGTTAAGCTTCAGCAGCATACTGGTTAAATGTGCTTAACCACAACATAAAATCAAAAACAAGCCTTTTTACTGACTAAATAAATGATCAACAATGGTCTTCAAATGTTTGGGATAAGTAAGATTTATATGTTTTTGAAATAATTATTGTACACTCACCATGTCTCCATTTATTTTATTAGGAATACAGAAAAAAAAAAGAATACTTTAAAATACTACTATTTAAGATAACTAGTTTGTTTTAATGTTTTAAAATGTCACTATTCCTGTGAACTTTTGAATAGGGTATATATTAGTGCTATCCTAGTCTGAACGAATACGAATAAAAATCTGATTTGAAATTTAATCTTGACAAATTTAAAGTTGATGAGTTCAAAAGAACAGTGTTTACTTAACATATAAATCTTTTGTAACCACTGATCAGTTTGATGCACTGAATAAAAGCATATTTTGTTTAAAAAACCCAAACTTTCGAATGGTATTATATGTGTGATTTTTTTTCTTTCATCAAAATATAATAGAAAAATAAAAAAATAAAAATCACTTAGCAGATGTTAAATGCATTTTAAATGCATTTCATGTCTTCAATTTGTAGTATACCATCAATTGCCAACAAAGACATTAAGTATCCACTGAGAAGCCTTTCTAAGGGTTGTATATCAGTATAATATATTGTATTCAAGATTTGTATTAAAATCTAAACACAATAAAGTACAAAAGTACACATCTTAGTGGGATAGTTCAGCCAAAAACTATCAAATAAAACTAAAATTCTGTCATTATTTACACACCCTCACATTGTTCCAAACTTGTATTACTTTTTTTTTTTTTCTCAGTGAAACAAAGATATTTAAAATAATGTTGGTAAGTAACCAAACACTTCTGGTGACAACTGACTTTTACTGTACAGATAGAAAACAACAACAATGGGATCTTTTGTGTTCCACAGAAATCATAAAGTCATACAGGTTTGAAAATGTGGACATGAGGTGGACAAATGATGACAGAATTTTAGTTTTTAGGTGAACACTTTAAACCACATTTATTACTATGTTAAATAAAACAAGCATCTCTAAAGGGCCCGTATTTTCATACTTAAATTCACAATGAAACATACTAATGTCAAGATCTTGTTTTGGAAGTTACCCGTGATCTCTGAACACAATGTTCTGCATCTTTAATTCCACGCCATGAGAATTCAGGCAAGACAGTAACAACTCGTTCTCACTGCTAATGTAATATGCTATGAAAAAATAATAACATCTTATTCTACTTTCAATACGGTCTTTTCCCATGCATCTCATAACATTCAAAACAGTCATTAAAAAGTAATTGACTTCTTCCCTACAGGAGACCAGGCATTTTCTGCATCCCTTGAAATTTAGCCCTGCGTTATGACAATGGCTTCCCAGAATAACAATATCATGACTATTGCTGCATTTAGAGCTTAACATCATTGCCATGTTGTCACTGCTTTTACAGTTGTGTTCAAAATTATTCAACCCCCACTGAAATTGAGTGTTTTGGCCAGTTTGACATTGATTTTGATCATTTCAGTCATCTTGTTTACAATTAAATCAAAGAGGCACTTGTAAGTCAGACAAATATAACATAACATTTATAATGAAATAACCACAAATGTCTTTTCTGTGCTCACATCATTATCAGTTTTATTCAACCCCCAAGTGACATTCATTCTTAGTACTTAGTACAACATCCTTTTCCAGTTATAACATCTTTTAAACGTGAAGCATAGCTTGACACAAGTGTCTTGCAGCGATCTACGGGTATCTTAGCCCATTCTTCATGGGCAAAAGCCTCCAGTTCAGTCACATTCTTAGGCTTGCGCGCTGCAACTGCTTTCTTTAAGTCCCACCAGAGGTTCTCAATCGGATTTAAGTCTGGTGACTGCGATGGCCACTCC